>JAIUZE010056209.1:407-48779 GCA_022085475.1 Heliosperma pusillum
TTGAATTTATGTAACTTTAAGACAAGTTTATGAGATTTTAGCCTTTTATGAGTGTAACTTCAGTCATTACGAGTGTAACTTCAACCATTCTTTGTGTAACTTCAAACTAAATTGCGATTCCGATAATATTAATTTTAATTTATGTAACTTTAAGACAACTTTATGTGATTTTAGCCTTTTATGAGTGTAATTTAGTCAATACGAGTGTAACTTCAACAATTATATGTGTAACTTCAACAATTATATGTGTAACGTCAAACTAAGATGTGTTATAAGCGTAATTTCAGTCTTTACGAGCGTAACTTCAGTCCTTGAAAAAGTCACTTCAGTCCTTAAACGTGTCACTTCAGTCTTTTAAGAGTGTTACTTCAGTCTTTTAAGAGTGTTACTTCAGTCTTTTAAGAGTGTTACTTCAGTCTTTTAAGAGTGTTACTTCAGTCTTTTAAGAGTGTTACTTCAGTCTTTTAAGAGTGTTACTTCAGTCTTTTAAGAGTGTTACTTCAGCCCTTAATAATGTAAAAGCAGTCCTTAATAGTTTAACTTATTTTAAAAAATGAGATCTAAAATTAAAATGAAAACCATAAACAAATTTAAAAATTTAAAAAAATCTAAGAGAATATAACAGATTTGGAAAAGTTAAATATCATAAAAATAAAAAAAAAATATAATTAAAAAAAATTAGATCTAGCAAGTAAAAATAATATAAAAGAGCACTTTAACCAATAATAGTGTAACTTCAAGCATATACATAACACATACTACAATAATTTATTAAAAAACAAAAAATTAAAAAACAAGATCTAAAAAAACTAACCAGATTTAAAAAATACAAAAACATAAAAACCTGAAAAAAAAAATTGCATTTGTGTAACTTTAGTTATTTTTTGTGGAACTTTAATCATTTATACTAAAAAAAAATGAGATCTAAACACAATAAATTTATATTTATGTAACTTAAAAAATTAAGATCTAAACATAAAAAACTATAAGAAATTTAAAAAAAAAACAAAAAAAAAAAGAAAAAGAGTGAGAGGAAGAAGGGTGGAGGCGGACGGAGGGAGAGGAGGCAGAAGGCGGACGGAGGGAGAGGAGGCAGGAGGCGGACGGAGGGAGAGGAGGCAGGAGGCGGCCGGAGGGAGAGGAGGAAGGGTGGAGGCGGACGGAGGGAGAGGAGAGGAGGCAAGAGGCGGACGGAGGGAGAGGGTTGTGGCGGCTGGAAGTTGTGGGGTCCGGTGGAGGCGGGAGACGGAGAAAGGTGGAGGTGGGTGACGGAGAAGGTGGAGGTGAGCCAAGTGAGGCGGCGGTGGAGACTTCCGTTGGAAGGGTTTGTTGGGTTGTATTTTTTTGGGTTTTTTTTGTTTGAGAGAATTGATGAGAGATAAAAGGAGGTAGAGAGAGAGTGAAAGATCTGAAAAATGAGAGAAAGAGTGTGTGAGAAGGGTTTAAATATTAGGGTTTGAATGAGATTGGATTGTGTGTGTCTCACAATCTCAGCCTTCCATTTTGTTTTAATCCTAGCCCCTCATCATCTTGATTCAATGGCTTGGATGAGGACTTATGGACTCACTAAATGAAGGTGGACTTACATGATCCTTTCTCTCTCTCTCTCTCTCTATATATATATATATATATATATATATAGAGAGAGAGAGTTAAGATCCGGTGCAAACGACCACTCGGTGCAAAAAGTGCAAACGAACTAATTGACTACCTGTATGAACTCAATATAAGTCACGTGTATCCTCATTTCATGTCAAAGCAACCCACTGACACATATTACCATTTACCAACAAACCCATCATAAATATATACTTATCATCTTGATCCACCACCATCGTCCATCACAACCATCACCAGACGACGTCGGCAAACACCACGTCAACCACCAGACGCCAATGATATCTCCATCCATCCCACATGTCACTTACGACGTCACCCACCACCTCGTACGACGCCGACAACAACGAGCCATCCCGAATACACTGACGTCGCCACCTACCATCACATATGCATCGTCGCCACCTACCATGCCTAGCACATGTCATTGTTGTCGAAGCAATCGCAATATCAGCATCACTCTAGTTCAAGTTAATGGCAGCACCAATGAAACCACCGGACAAAGCCTGACAAATCTTGCATCATCATCAATGGGTAATTAACTAATTTAACATAAAAGCTTGTATTTCCATCAATACCGGACATCAGTGATACTGCTAATTATTTTATGTATGTATACTAATATTTGATGTATCTAGCCACTATTTCAATGTATCTTAACATAGATACACAAAAATAGTTGTTAGGTACATCAAAATTGGGTTGAGATACATCAAAAGATAAACCAGGTACACAAATTTTGATACAGTGATGGCGACATTGGAGGTCAAAGCAGCTTGGAGATAGAACACATGAGAGGAAGCAACAACAAATTTAAGAGTGTCGATGAATCTGCGTATTTGCGTCGGATTGTCGGCGATGCACGTTACCGCTGTCACCTCTGACGACATGTGATGAGTGATTGAGAGGTGGTTAGAGTTTGAGTAGAGATGGATCCTTGAAGTTTGAGGGTGGTGGTGCTCATCGGCGTTTAAGGGTGGTGGTGATGGTTGGTCAGAGTGTCTTCTGATGGTGTCGCGGCCAACTGGTTGTTGTGGATGAGGATGAGTAAGTTTATGTTTGGGCCTTTTAGTTGTGTATGGGCATGTGTGTGTTTAGGTTTGGGCCTTTGTAGTAATGCTGCTTGTTAATAAAAGAGATGGGTAGTACGTTTCCACTTTTTGCACCGAGTGGTCGTTTCCACCGGATCCTAAATCTATATATATATATAAATTGCATCCGGTGAGTCTACATATCTTAGGTGAGTATGTCCCGTGAATCTCCACCATTAGATCTTATGATGAATGAGTGGCTCATATTGAATCTCCCATAATATAACTGCCATATAAATGCCTCAATTACAAGTTGTCTTCATCATAATTGATTTTCAGTTTCTCTCTCTAAATAACATCTCTCTACCTCTCCTTTTCCTTTGTTATACGTCTTCTTCATCCCTGCAAATTAAACCTCAAAAATTCAATTTCCGATTCATTCAATTTCATCTTAATTCATCAGCAATTTCCACATATTAATTCAATCGCGAATTGATCGGCAATTGACGCTCAATTCAATTTTGAATTTTCCATCACTTTTTGTTTGCTCGTTTTGCATGTCAATTTCCGGTCCTTATTTCACTCCTATTTGATATTGCTTTCAGATTTACTGTTTTTATTTTCTTCATTACTACAATGGCGACAAATTGTACCGAATTTATCTTATCTACAGGTATATTCCTTCCTCACTTCCTTCCGCTCTTATTTTCAAATTCTTATTTTCTGTTACTTTGTAGTTAAATGATCACTGTCATGATTTCGCAGTTTAAGACGTTTCTTAATTGTCGTTACTTTGCTTTTCAATTTTATCACCGTTTTGTTAAAGCGAATTAGCACTTTGTTGCTTTTCACATCACACTGTTACACGTTTATCGAACACTTTCTCAATATGAATTTTCTTTACACTTTCGCTTTTCGTACCATCTGTATCCTGTCTCTTTGTTCGCCTTTTACAGTAACATTGATATTGTATTATGTCTACCACTTCAGTACCATATTGTTACTGTATCGTTGTTACCGTAATAACACTACTGCCTATAATGTTTTCACTTGCGTAACATATTGTCTTATTGTACCACTGTTACTGGACCATTGTTAATATACCAACACCGATGTATTATCAGTTATTTGATGTTCTATTTTCACACCTTTTGCGTTTTTACATGGACAATAATCTTTTATTTTCCCTTTTGCCTTATAGAGTCCACTAGTGTCAATACAGTCCATTCGACGCCAATCGTACAACACGATCACACTGCCCAATCACATAATCAACTTGTTCTCTCTCATACTTCTAAGGGAAGCGAGCAATGGATTAGAGTAGTTGAGAGTAAGTTCACTCCAACAGTTGGTTCAACCTTCCCCTCACTTGAGGCAGGCATAGAGTTCTATAATGTTTATGCTCGGGTGTGTGGATTTACCCCTAGGAAGTACACTGCCAAACCTATTAGAGGTGGTACAACATACCAGAAATTCATTGTCTGCAATCGTCAAGGGTTCAGGTGAAATAAACTAAGGCTACGTTATGACACTGTCAATGACAACAATAAAGGTGAGTCAGTTAAACGGAAAGTCAAGATTACTAGGATTGGCTGCAAAGCAGCTTTAAGATTTGCAGTTGTTGCTGGGCTTAAGGGTCCTGCTATAATTGGCGAGTTTCGTCAATGTCATAATCATCGGCTGACCTCCGTTTCTAATCGAGATCTGGAAAAGCTTTCAAGATCACTTGACATATTCCAGAAGCAACTTATTCTGGACAATTCGAAACTGAATATTGGGGCTGCCAAGACTTTTGAAATGTGTAAAGAGTTTGCGAAGGGGTACAAAAATATCGGTGCTACCGTGACTGATTTCAAAAACTTCCAGCGAGACATCAAATGCTATATAGGGCAAAGAGATGCTGATCTCTTCCTTTCTCGTCTTCAAAAGCTACAAGCCACTGGAAAAGGATTTTACTTTGCATATCAAGCTGATGCATCGAACTGGCTGTCAAGGGTGTTTTGGGCTGATTCAATAGTAGTGCGGAACTACTCATGTAACACCCGGAAATGTACCCTATTTTTCTAGTAGAAATATTTTACGAAATCTTTTCAGCAAATTTAAGTTTTAATTTATAATTTTATGTTCCGAGTCGAATTTAGAATTTCCGAGTTCGTATTTGGAATTTCTGAGAGATTTCATGAAAATCCCGTCGTAAGGCGAGTTTGACTTTTCTTGACTTTTGAGTCGAGTTTGACTTTTTCTTGACTTTTGAGTCGAGTTTGACTTTTTCTGACTTTTGAGTCGAGTTTGACTTTTCTTGACTTTTGAGTCGAGTTTGACTTTTCTTGACTTTTGAGTCGAGTTTGACTTTTCGTGACTTTTGAGTCGTCTTTGACTTTTCGTGACTTTTGAGTCGTCTTTGACTTTTCTTGACTTTTAAGCCGCCTTTGACTTTCGGTGACTTTCCGACTCACCCTTTACTTATACTCCCTCATAACCTATTTTTCCCTCACAACTCAACATCTCCTTCTTCCTCATCAAACCACCAAAACCTAAAAACCCTCTTTGATCCGATTTTAAAATCATCATACCGCATTCGTTCTTTGACGGAATTCACGTAAGTTCGTCTTATTCTTCCCCTCTTACCTTCCTCTATCCGTATTAGTAATAAAATTACCGTCGTTCTCGCTTTTTAAATTATCCGTCTTTCTCAAGGGAAGTATATTCATCTTATATTGCCTAATTGTAGGTGGAGACTACTAGGAAAGCTTAGTAACCTTTTAAAGACGCGTAAAGGTAACGGTGAAGGGTTACTCGGTATCATTTACGTGTTTTACATGATTTCCATGTTAGAATTCGTATTTAGAATACAATTAGAAAGCTTAGAAATCATGATTTTGATGATGATTGTTGTTAGTTGATGATTGTTGATGATGAATATTGATTGTTGATAGTTGATAGAAGTGAATTATGAAAATTGGAAATGATAGAAATGGTGTTGTTGTTCTCGGGTGGACTCGTGCAAATTCACAGCACCGACCCTTTTTGGTAGAATGCTCATATCGCCTTCGTTACTTACTTGTTTTGAGCTTGTGACCACTCGTTGGAACCGTAAGAGGATAAGCTATCACCTCGACTTGGAATTTCTGTATTCCCATATCTAGAACTCTAGTTATGGCAGTTTGAAGTGAACCCTTGTTTAAGTTAGTTTCCAAACTTGTTGTTTTGGAGAGTTATCTAAGTTTCTTATTTATTATGCTTCTTAAACTTGGTCTAATGCTTGGGTATCATGTATTGATTCATGTTTTGGATATATGATATCTCATTCGCATGTATCACATGTTTTGTGACGGTTTTTGCTATGTCCCACTTTGAGTCGGTTTTCACAAATGTTACGGTTTGAGCACGGTTTTGTCTTGTGCTTTGTACTCTCATTCCCTTGGATACCTTCCTGTTCGTAAGGCTGGAATGTCGGAACGGAGAGGTATCCTACTGCTTAATTGCATGTGTAGTGGGCATACGACGACGTTGTTGGGAGTTGAACGCTATGCGTTGATCGACCCGCCCGTCAAATGTTGTGTACTTGCGAGGTGGTGTTATTTGCATGTAGCGTACCGCTTGTTATGAGGATTGTGCTCTTTTCCGCCTCTTTCGTGAATTGATCTACCGAATTTGGGGTACTCGGCGTCTAGTGTGAGACCGAGTCTTGGATGCGAAACGTTTATCGCATGTCGAACCGGAAAATGTGATTTCGGGATTCAGGCCAGATTTAGACTAGGACCGGGTATTTATATCGTCGTTCTACCAGGAGGAAAATTAGTCTACATATACGAAATGTTGATCGTGTATGAGTTCAGGGAAATGTTTATCCCGTGGATGCCTGTTAATCATACTTGCCATGTACACGGTGCTAGTGCGTTTCATTTACCGTGAGAGTTGTCGTCTTGTGTCGTTCTTGAATGCGTGATTTCATGATATTGTTCATGGTCATTGCATGATTGGACACCGTCAATGTCTTGGTTCGTGAATGGATGATAATATGTTGGATTTACTGTGATCATCGCATGAATTGACTTGGTTGTCTGTCGAGTCTCAATCTTATCAAACTTATACCGCTAACGGTGAGATGCAAGCTCTAGTGAGCGTATTCGGTTGCCTAAGAGTGTCTTCCCCGAGTCTTTGTATAACATGATGGGTTCGGATTTGTACCTCTTATGCTCTTATAAATATATATTGAATTGCCTATCTATCCTTATCGTATCTCACATGTATATCTATATATGCATGATTTTACTTTTGTATTTCCTTATATGTACGTTTAATGTGATATAGCTGGGAGAACCCGGAGTTACTCCCCACTGATTGTGGCGTTCATGTTTTTCATGAATGAACAGGTTGCTTACAATGGATGGCTTTTTGCTTTGACTATTTTGGGTTCGGGTGTGAGCTAGCGGGCGTTGTCCCTGAAAGTTTCACCTCTAGACGATATTAGCTAGTTTTGCTAAACACTTGTTCTTTGCTAACATTTTAAGAGACCCCGTCTCTTTGTTGTAATTCCGCACTTAGTTTGTAATATTTTGACACTCCTCGTTTTATCTATCTTGCATGTATAAAGGTTTTTAAAATACCGTATTTTCCGCTATATAATTCACATGCTTGTATGTTTTATATTTCTGCATTCGCGAGGATTGTCACAATACATCTCTTAGATATCTGGATTTATGAAGATAAATCTAAAAGGATATTAGCGTTGAGTCAAAATTCTTATATTGATAAGATCTTTGACTAGTTCAAAAAGGTTGAACACATAATAATTGATTCCTTTTTGCTTCCGCTGCGGGATCAATTATATACGTTGTGATGTATAGTCAATCCGACATTTCGCATGCTTTGAGCATGACGAATCATTTGCAATCAAAACCAAGTGAGAGTCTTTTGATAGCCATAAAGAACATCCTTAAGTAGTTGCGAAGGACTAAAGATATGTTCCACATGTTTGCAGGCTGAACATGATAGTCATGTCATTTCAATGGGGATTGAAATATGTACCTGAATTGCTGAAGATTATGAGATATGAAATTATTGATAGCGTATCAATTTTTCCAAATATTAGATAATCGCATTCATTGTTAGAGTTTCATTAAAACTCCTTATTTAGTTTGACTAAATTTTAATACTTTGTTTATCCGAATTGGTTGAAAGAAAGGTTGAACCCAATTCAAGTGAACAGGATGAACTTGGTGTTTTGTCCCTAGTCATTCATTTGAGGTGACGTCTCGAAGTGACTAGATTGTAAGTCGATCGATGGTTGGTTCAGCACCATGGGGTCATGGAGATGATTGGTCGTTTACATAGGCAGACTGTGGAGACACTCTTTCGGGCAGTGACCATAATAGAGTCCCTTATCAAAATTGTTGAAGCCTGGTCGTGGCGGGTAGGGCTGAGCAAAAAAGTTCGAACCGAAAGTTTTAACCGAAACCGAACAGAAAACCGAAAAATGGACTCCGGATTTTCGGTTTTTTTCGGTTCGGATATCCGAACCGGTTTTTTTGTTGAAAAACCGGAGCGGATTCGGGTCATAGAAAACTCAAACCGGATACCGGTTTATGAACCGGTTTATTTTTTTTAGAAAAACAAAAAAAAATACTCAATTTTTTAAGCAAACAATCGGTCTAAACAAAAAACAAATCCCAAATCCCCATTTTATTTTTCAAGTTTCAAGAAATCAGTAAAAAAGTAAGTCATCAAATCAATAAAAAAAGTTGAATTGAAATAGGGTTATTATTTAGAATGATGAAAACCGGTTCGGATCCGGTTTTGCAAAAAAGAGATTTTCGGTTTCAGTAAAAAACTGGTTTTCGGTTTCGGTTTAAAATTTTAAAATAAACCGGTTAACCGAAAAAAACCGGTTCAGATCCGGTTTTGCAAAAAAGTGATTTTTAAAACCGGTTATCCGCTCCGGTTTTATAAACCGGAGCGGATAACCGGTTTTGCTCAACCCTAGTGGCGGGGATTTCTAATTTATTCCTATGAGTCGATTCTTTAGACTGGTGACCATTTACCTGAGTCGGTGTACTTTTCGATTGACTTTGGTTTTTGTCCTAGGTCGTGCCGTGAAAGGAGGCCGATGGACATCTTCTGGGTCATGGTGATCTGCACAGTGTAAAATGGGTCAACAGGAATTGCCCACCCACGTTGGGTATTAACATCTTCGGGCCACTCGAGGAGTAGTAACTGGAAATGTGTGGCCACGCTCGGAAGAGATCTCTGGTAGATTTTCCGGTCAGACAGTTACTCTCATAGTTCGAGAAAACCACTCTATTTATAATTTTCAATTGCAAGTGCGACATGCAAGACACCTTGCAATGAGTGGGAGGATGTGACACAAAAGAGACAAGAGAATCGGTAGCACACAACTTGTCGAGACAAGTGGGAGATATTGTTGGAGTAGGAGTCCTGCACAATAGTGTTGCTACATGCACAACTTGTATCGGACAAGTGGGAGATTGTTGGAGTAAGTGTCATCCACAATAGTACATTCATATATTAAATCTCATTTGGAATATACGTGGCATGATTAGTGTATTTTGATACTCCACGTCAGTTGATTAACGTAAATCGGTAACGCTCGGCTGACTAGAGTTTGACGTTATCGTCGTATGACGACGGTGATCAACTGATCCCTTTAGGTCACACCTATAGGATGAGACCCAAATAGAATACTAATTATTTGTATACGATACAGTTTAATTAGGGCATTACATATATTTGATATGTACGTTTAGTTACGAGAGTTATTTATTGGAAATTGAGCTAGGAACTCATTCCACTTAAGTTTATTAGTCAATTATACGATAACTGACTGAATAATTTTTACGTCTTATTTTAATACGATTAAATAAGATTTAATTTAGTGATTAATCGTTAATTCATTAAATTAGTTGAGGTAATGCATATATTTTGAGGTAGAGGTAATTAGTTAATTATATTTACAAGGAGTTGTAAAATAAATTAACTGGGCATTGTGGGATCCATTATATATTGATATAATGGTAAAATATCACTTAAAAGTTAAGTACATATTGTTTATTAATTTGTGTCATATAATTGTTATATGATCAAATTAACACTTAATTATACAAGATAATTAAGCATATGATTAATAAGTATTTGTGGGACAAATATCAAAAATCAAAATGGTCCATTGTGGACTCATGTGCACCGGTTTTGTGTAGACAAAATTACTAGTGATTTTGCTCTACCAATTCCACACTCCACCATATGATTATGACATGTATGACACATGATCATTATCATTATACAATCCCATACACTACCATTATGCATGTGAATAAAATAAGAATAAAATCACCCATTTTGGGGCTAGTGGGTGCCGGCCAAAAGGGCATTAAATAAAACAAAAGTTGTTCATTTTTCCACTTCATTCTTATGCTTATTTTCTTCTTCTTTCTAAAAACCTCCAACATCTCTCTAAAACTCACATGCAAACTAATATTCATGTCATATTACTAGTGTAGTAATACCATAATATTAGTAGTATTATGTCTTACTTATTATCTAGTTAATAATAAGCTAAGATTATTTGGGTTTAATCTTGGGTGCAACAAGAAGGAGACCTTCTACTTTGAGGGTTGTTTTATGGAGGATCATCCATTAATTTCATGCTCAAGAACAATAAGAAGGAGTTTAATCTTATTGTGCCCATATTGAACCGAAAAATCCCAATGTAAGGATGTTTTCGTCTTATCTTTTCTTTTATGCTTTTATATTTGCATGCATGATAACTAGATCCTAAATCATTAAGTTAATGTAATTTAATGAACTAATTAGAGGATTCTAATTAGAGGTCTAGGACTTTCAAAAACGATAAATGTTAACATTTCCTTTATCTCATTTTTGTAGTCAATATTACTTATTCGCAATGGCAACTCCAAATACCAACGCTCCAACTCTCACAAACGTTTCATGGTTTCGATCCTTCATGGATAGATGCAAGTTAGAAAAGAATGGCGCTAATTTTGCCGATTGGGATGCGCAACTCCGCTTGGCCGCGGAAGGTGACGACAAGCTTCGTTACCTTACCGAAGCCTCTCCCGAAACACCTAATGAAAGGTCAACCGCCGCTGCAAGGCGAGCCTATGAGGCTTACCAAAAGGAAGCCGCCGTGATCAAAAATGTTTTGATCTTCTCCATGGAGGCCGATATCCAAAGGAGTGCCATAAAGATTAGCACGGACTATGAGATCTATGCCAAGCTTTTGACCATGTTTTCACAAGCTCCTAGGATCATTCAATATGAGACGGCTTCCGCATTTTTCGACATGAACCTAAGAGAGGGCCAAAAAGTTAGCCCTCATGTACTCAAATTGATTGAGCATGTCGAGAATCTTAAATTGCAAGGGGTTGACATTCCTGAGCAACTCGTTATTGACCGTGTACTACACTCCTTGGGGAAAATCAAGGCATATGTGCAGTTTAGGGTAAACTACAATATGCAAAATATGCAAACTTCTCTTCATGAGTTGCACAAGATGCTTGTGCAAGCGGAAAGAGACATGGGGCTAAATGTTAACATCACCAAGGATTGACTCCACATCAATAATAAAAGTAAGGGGAAATTCAAGAAAGGTGCAAGCAAAGGGAAAAAGCCCTCCACCTACAAAGGCAAGGGAAAAGCTATTGAGAATAGCTCACCCAAGCCTAAGAAAGGTGCCTCAAGCGAGGACAGGTGCCATTATTGTAATGACATAGGGCATTGGAAAAGGAATTTCCCCAAGTATCTAGGAGATATCAAAGCCGGAAAAATTGTTTCCGTTGGTAAATTTTCATCCCTATCATTTATGTTATGATCTCAACTTTTGTATATAGATACGAGTTGTGATTCTTACCCTCTTTGATTTTAATTAGGGCACCCAAGCAAAGACAAAGGCAAGGAAAAGCAAGAATGTAGTGGCTCTTCAAGGGAAGCTAAAGTAGCCACCCATGGATGAAGACATATGGAAGTTTGGGCTTATTTTGTGTTGTCTTCTTTATTGGGTTGTATTTTGAGACATTGTTTTAGAAACTCTTTATTTCCTTGTTTGACAATGGAAATTTTGTTTATTTCCTTTATTAACAATTAGTTGTAATTGGGTTTAGTGACTTGGCTTTCAACCCAAGTCACTCGGTTTATGGAAATTTTTTCATTCTAAAACTTGTCATTATACTCTACTTGCATAAATAACATAAATTCTATCGACTAAAATTGATCATATTGGTATTATGATGATTGGATCATTATAATAAAAGGCTAAGAATTCGATTCTCACTTTGAAAGATCAATTGTTAAGTCAAATTGAGTTAATGAACTCAAAGTAGGGAATCTACCAAACCAATTGGCCACACCACTTTTAAAGATGGTATATGACATGAATAGGAGTTCACCTCTTTAGCTTATAGAACTAGTCTATCTCAAAGCTAAGATTCGATGTCTTTACAATAAAGTCTTTAGTAGATCACTTAAGGTCTTGATGTGATACTTTTACCTCCCTCGCGAGTATGAGTACAAAATTGTTTGTGGCTAATAAGGATATCTTGTAATAAAATAGTTGTATTTTTCTAAAGATAGAGTGGGAGAAAATAATCCACAACGAAAACCTAGTTAAAAACTAGTGAGGAAACCAAAAGAAAATGTTCTTAGGTTAGACTCAAGACTAGTGAGAAGACCAAAAGAAAGCGTTCTTAGGTGAATCCTTAGACTAGTGACAAGACCAAAAGAAAATGTTCTTGATATAATAAGATTATGATCTATATAAGTGGAAGCACCTAGAAATTTTAAAATTCAATTTTCTAACATAAGAGACTTATGAAAATAAATTTTAAATGGAATCGATGCAAAGGAATGATGTATTTGGAGTTGTCCAAAATCATTCTATAAACATGAAGATGTTTTAATTGGAACTGTCAAATTATAGTTGCATGGATAGACATGTTGATGTCTACAAAAGCTAAGTTAATGCGTAACTATGCTTAGATCGAAATCATCAGTGAAATACCTCATAGTAGGTGTGTACAAGATACACAACAAAACCACATGTCCGAATAGGGATTTGGAATAGGATGTGTACATGACACAAGCCTATGGTATGTATCTACCTAGAGGTTATGATGATCTTTTTCTATTATGAGATATAAGAAGTTTTTCACTCGAAATTTTCGAAATATCATGTATAGACATGAAGTTAAGTGGGAGTTAATGTCATGTATTGACATGAAGTTAAGTGGGAGTTAAAGTCATGTAAAGACATGAAGTTCGGTGGGAGAAATTGTTTACCATGTGAATGACGTATCACTCATTAAGAGTGACGGAGTGACGTATTCATATTATCTTTTTAAAGGAGTGGTTGGATTTTAATGTTGGATCAAAGAGGACAACATGTATACTAAAATCAAAATCTATTGTGGAATAGAAGATTTTGTTTTGGCATTTAGAAAAGTGTCTTGTATTGATAAGATCCTTAATCTAATTCAACAAGTTAAAGTAGGTTTTTCATATTGATGAAAATGGGATCACTATGAAAGGGTCATAGTCATCCACTGAACCTAAGAGTTGTCGATCACATGATACCAATCATGTATGCCATTACATGAGCATACCTAAATAAATTGTATGCTTGGAGCATGACAAGCCTATAACAAATCAATCCACATGAGTGTCATTGGATAGCCTACAAGAACATCCATAGGGATCTCATGGAGAACTAGGGATTCATTCTTGTGTTTGGTAGAGAAAATTTGGATATGTGGTAAAGGTTACACAAACCAAAATTTCCAAACTTATAAGGATTTATTCGAATCCTAGGCGTACCTTTGTTATAAAAGAAGCGAATAACTAAAAGAATGATTGAAGAGTCAATCATTATAAATTCTACAAATAGAGACCTAGTACATTAGGATGAGGATAAGGTGGCTTACAAGAAGCTAATGGTAGATCATTTCACTTAAATACCTATCAGTTATCATGATAACGAGTGGAAGCATCTTTCAAGTTAAAGAGCCAAACACTAGATAAAGATCTAGACATGTACGTAGATGAATTCATGTTATTAAGATTAACGTTGGATGAAAGGAAAAAGCAATTCACAAGGTTGGAATAAATGAATACATGGTATATTCACTACCCAAGGCTTTATTGCATTTAAATAAGATCGTCATGAATTTTCATGGACGAAATAAACTTTAGATTATATGATATGAAGAAATAACATTGTGTTGAATGTTCATATATGATAATCACATTTATCGTTTGAGTTTCTGAAACTCTTTTTACAGCTTTGTTATATTCAAATGGATTGTAGAGACAATTTTGAACCCCATTAAAGTGGACTGGATTAACATAGCATGGGCCCCTAGTTGCTTATGTGAGGTGACGTCTCCTAGTGACTAGAGTGTGATGTGATTGATGGCAAGTTCAAGTGCCATAGGGTCATAAGTGATACGAGTTGGTAGCGGAAGTCTTTGAAACAACAAACACACAACGAGACTCGAATGCACTAGGTGCAACCCAGTCTCAAGCGTGATATTTGAGGCAAACAAATAGCGAACTAAGTACTGATATTTGGCGAGTTAGACCTATAACTCGACAATGGAGATCGAAACCCAAGATATATTGAGAACGATCAAGTTGTTACTCAAACTCGTTAAATAATATCAATGTGTTTTTGCAGCAGCAAAGTAAGGAAAATATTGTATTTCTTATTGATTGAATGAATCAAAACCTCCAGCAAAGAAGGCCTTATGTGACAACCCTCGCGAATGCGGAAATATAAAACATACAAGCATGTGAATTATATAGCGGAAATGTGAAGTTTTAAAAACTTTTATACATGCAAGTTAAATAAAACGAGGAGTGTCAAAATATTACAAACTAAGTGCGGAAAATAACAAAGAGACGGAGTCTCTCAAAATGTTAACAAAGAACAAGTGTTTAGCAAATAAGCTAAAATCGTCTAGAGGTGAAACTTCCAGGGACAACGCCCGCTAGCTCACACCCGAACCCCAAAATATCATATCCAAAAAGTCATCCATTGCAAGCAACCTGTTCATTCATGAAAAACATGAACGCCACAGTCAGTGGGGAGTAACTCCGGGTTCTCCCAGCCATATCACATTAAACGTACATATAAGGAAATACCAAAGTAAAATCATGCATATATAGATATACATGTGAGTTACAATAAGAATAGATAGGCAATCATATATATAATGATAAGATCATGTGGAAATCAAATCCGTAACCATCATGTTTTTCAAAGACTCGGGGAAGACACTCTTAGGCAACCGAATACGCTCACTAGGGCTTGCATCTCACCGTTAGCGGTATAAGATTGATAAGATTGAGACTCGACAGACAAACCAAGTCAAGTCATGCGATGATCACAATAAATCCAACATATTATCATCCATTCACGAACCAAGACAATGACGGTGTCCAATCATGCAATGACCATGAACAATATCATGAAATCACGCATTCAAGACGACGACACAAGACGAAATCTCTCACGGTAAATGAAACGCACTAGCTCGTGTACATGGCAAGTATGATTAACGGCATCCACGGGATAAAGCATTTCCCTGAACTCATACACGATGCTACATTTCGTATATGTAGACTAATTTCCTCCTGGTAGCACGACGATAATAATACGGTCCTAGTCTAAACCTGGCCAGGATCTCGGAATATAACGTGTTCC
The DNA here is from genome assembly GCA_022085475.1 of Heliosperma pusillum. Lineage (NCBI taxonomy): Eukaryota > Viridiplantae > Streptophyta > Magnoliopsida > Caryophyllales > Caryophyllaceae > Heliosperma > Heliosperma pusillum. Next base: position 15,792 of record JAIUZE010056209.1, read on the forward strand.
GATTCGACATGCGATAACATTTGCATCCAAGACTCGGTCTTACAATATATATGCCGAGTACCCCAAATTCGGTAGATCAATTCACGAAAGAGGAGGAAAAGAGCTCAAGCCTCATAACAAGCGGTAGGCTACATGCAAATAACACCACCTCGCAAGTACACAACATTTGACGGCCGGTCGATCAACGCATAGCGTTCAACTCCCAACAACGTCGTCGTATGCCCACTAACACATGCATTTAAGCAGTAGGATACCTCTCCGTTCCGACATTCCAGCCTTACGAACGGGAAGGTAGCCAAGGGAATGAGAGTACAAAGCACAAGACAAAATAGTGCTCAAACCGTATCATTTGTAAAAACCGACTCAAAGTGGGAACATACCAAAAACCGTCACAAAACATGTGAATAGGGAATCATATAAGTTTAAATATGATAAACATGAGTCAATACATGATACATAAGCATTAGAACAAGTTTATGAAGCATAATGAATAAAAACATAGATCACCTCTCCAAAACAATGTTGTTTGGAAACCAACGAAAACAAGGGTCCACTTCAAACGGTCATACCTAGAGTTCTAGATATGGGAATGCATAAATTCTAAGTTGAGATGATAGCTTAACCTCTTACGGTTCCAACGAGATGTCACACGCCCAAAACAAGCAAGTAACGAAGGAGATATGATCATTTTACGAAAAGGGGTCAGTGCAGGAAAAATTCTGTTGGCAGCGGGTGACGCGGCCTGCGTCCTACGACGCAGCCTGCGTCCCCCAACGCAGCCTGCGTCCTTCACGGGATTCAAGGACGAACAAAAATCAACATGTTATCAACAACAAAAACCTCATTTATCATTACAAATCATCAATTCTCATATCAATTAACAACTAACAACATCCATCAACAACAATACAAGTCATAAGCTTACTAACCATAATCTACATACGGTTTCTATCCTAGAAATCACATAAAACACGTAAATGATATCGAGTAACCCTTCACCGTTACCTTTACGCGTCTTTAATCGATTACTAAGCCTCCCTAGTAGTCTCCACCTACAATTAGGCAATATAAGATGAATATACTTCACCTTGAGAAAGACGGATAATTTAAAAAGCGAGAAAGACGGTAATTTTATTACCAATACGGATAGAGGAAGCTAAGAGGGGAAGAATAAGACGAACTTACGAGAATTTGAGCGAGTAACGAAGGAGTAGCGACGATTTGAAGACGGATCAAAAAGGAGGCAAGGTTTTTGGTGTTTAAGGTGAGGAAGAAGGAGATTGAGTTGTGAGGAAATGAATTAGGTTTAGGGAGTATGAGGGAGTATATGTAGGGTGAGTCGGAAAAGTCAACGAAAGTCAAAGGCGACTCAAAAGTCAAGAAAAGTCAAAGACGACTCAAAAGTCAAGAAAAGTCAAAGACGACTCAAAAGTCAAGAAAAGTCAAAGACGACTCAAAAGTCAAGAAAAGTCAAAGACGCCTCAAAAGTCAAGAAAAGTCAAAGACGCCTTAAGACGGGATTCTCATGGAATCTCGCGGAAATTCCAAATACGAACTCGAAAATTGTAAATTCGACTCGAAACTTTAAATTCTAAATTAAAACTTAAATTTGCTGAAAATATTTCGTAAAATATTTCTACTAGAAAAATAGGGTACATTTCCGGGTGTTACACCTTAAATAGCCCTCATTACAAACCTATAATGGCTGGTCAAACCAAGCAATAAACTACCCAATTAAGGCTCTTAAATAGGCTCTTAATTAGGCTAAAACTTACCTTCTTTGACAGCCTTACAACAGCTCTTTTAGCAGCCTACAACTGCTCTATATTTCGAATTCTATGCAGCCACAAACTAAGTAGTAAACACTAGCTTAATGACTACAATTAACTCCTATTTATGACCCTCTAACAGCCATATTATTAGACACAAATGCAGAAATAATAAGTCTTTAAATGATAATAAAACAAGGTGTAAATGACAGCTATGACTCAGTCCATTAAACCGTTGCATCAATCTTGCTGTGTAAATGGCAGTTATGACACAGTCAATTAGACTGTTGCATGGCTTGCTCGGCTTCAATGGCTCCATTGACCACGCATAGGCTCCGTGTTATGGACTCACCAAGCCAATTCCCTAACTAAACTCGTGGGACAACGTTTGAACGGTCCATAGGACTGTCCACATTGACAATTAATTCATCGACACCATCCATGATCGTATCATCCTCTCCTCCTTTAAAAGGAATTGTCCTCAATTCTGAAATCCCGTCATCATCTAAGTAAGGAGATAGATCACCCACATTAAACGTAGCATGGACACCATAGTCACCTGGAAGTTCGACCTTGTAAGCATTGTCATTGACTCTCGAAACAACCTTGTAAGGACCTTCAGCTCGTGGCATTAACTTGTTCTTCCGCTTGCTCGGAAATCGTTCCTTCCTCAAATGGACCCAAACTAGGTCCCCAACATCGAACACTCGTGGCTTCTTATTCTTGTTAGACTTACGCTTATAAGTCTCATTATTAGACTCTATTCTAGCTCGAACTTGTTCGTGCAACTTCACCATTGATTTCAGCTTAGACTCCGCATCTTTGTGAACCAATTCATCCTTAGGCAATGGAATAAGATCTAAAGGCAAGAATGGATTCACACCATACACAACTTCAAATGGAGAATGAGCAGTAGCATAGGTTGGAGAACGATTGTAAGCAAATTCAGCATGGGCAAGCTTTAAATCCCAATCTTTTTGTGTCTTACTCACAAGACCACGCAACAAGGTACCAAGGGTTTGATTAGTTACCTCCGTTTGCCCATAGGTTTGAGGATGGTGAGATGTGCTAAACAAGAGTTTAGTGCCGACCTTCCTCCATAAAGTATTCCAGAAATAGCTCAAAAATTTTGAATCACGATCTGAAACAATTGTCTTTGGAACCCCATGAAGACGGAGTACTTCTTGAAAATACAAATCAGCCACATTACTTGCATCATCTGTTTTGTGACAAGCCACAAAATGAGCCATTTTAGAGAATCGATCCACGACCACCATGATTGCATCCTTACCCCTTTGAGTACGAGGCAAAGCAACAATAAAGTTCATTGACACATCTTCCCATGGACGATTAGGAACAGGTAATGGAGTGTAATCCCCGGGCTTAAATGTTCTCTTTGATACATGACAAGTAACACATTTGCGAATCACACATTGCACATCCCCTTGCATACGAGGCCAATGGAAATGCTCTTTCAATACCTCTAAAGTCTTAGCAACACCGAAATGACCAGCAAGTCCACCTCCATGAGCTTCCCTAATCAACAACTCACGAAGTGGATGCTTAGGAACACATAATCGATTCCCTTTAAAAAGAAAACCATCTTGAAAAACAAACTCACCCATTACACCAGATTTGCAACCAAGGAATAACTCCCCAAAATCAACATCATTCTCATAATAGTCCTTCAATGTTTCGAACCCAAGCAAACGAACATCAAGCACGGATAGCAAAGAGTGTCGACGAGAAAGCGCATCAGCCACCACATTACTCTTACCATCCTTGTATTTTGAAGAAAAGTGGAATGATTGTAAGAACTCCACCCATTTAGCATGCCTCGGGTTTAGTTTCAGTTTCCCATTGATGTACTTTAAGGACTCATGACCCGAATGTAATATAAAGTGACTTGGACGAAGATAGTGACTCCAATGATCAAGAGCTCTCACAGTGGCATAGAACTCTTTATCATAAGTAGAGTAATTCAGCCTAGCACTACTCAACTTTTCTGAAAAATAAGCAATAGGCCGCTTACCTTCCACAAGGACAGCACCTATACCAACTCCACTTGCATCACACTCGACTTCAAATGGTTGTGTAAAATCTGGAAGTGCCAAGATGGGTGCCTCACACAACTTCCTTTTGATTGCTTCAAAGCCACGTTGAGCAGCCTCATTCCAAACAAATGCTCCCTTCTTCAAACGCTCGGTTATCCGACTAGTGATGGTACTAAAGTCACGAATAAACCTCCTATAAAACGAAGCAAGACCTTGGAAAGATCGAACCTCACTTACTGTTTTAGGAGATGGCCAAGACTTGATAGCTTCGATTTTTGATCGATCAACCGAAACCCCTTATTTAGACACCACATAGCCAAGGAAAACCACACTATCGACCAAGAACGAACACTTCTCCTTCTTACCATATAGATGTTGACTTCTTAGTGTTTCAAACACACTTCGACGATGTTCAAAATGTTACTCCAAACTACGACTATAAATCAATATATCGTCAAGATAGAGAACCACAAATCTGCCCAAGAATGCCTTGAGTACCTCATTCATAAGCCTCATGAAAGTACTTGGAGCATTAGTGAGACCAAATGGCATGACGGTCCATTCATATAAACCATGTTCGGTCTTGAAAGCGGTCATCCACTCGTCCCCTTCTCTCATTCTGATTTGATGATAACCACTCCTCAAATCAATTTTTGAAAAGACCACCGAACCATGTATCTCATCCAACATATCATCAAGCCTTGGAATTGGAAAACGATACTTGATTTTTATGTTGTTCACAGCCCTACTATCGATACACATTCGCCAAGTTCCATCTGATAGTCCCTAGACCTTAATTAGACTCCTCTAATTAGTTACTAAATTACTTGTTAATTTAGTATTTAATGATCTATGTAACATGCATGCAAATATAAAGACATTTACGTAAAAAAAGAAATTTCCTCACATTGATATGGAAAATAAAAGGGCACAACAAGAACTCCTTCTTGTTGTTCTTGAGCTATTAATATGGATGAACAAGAATAATCTCCAAACTATAAGACCTTCTTCAAGTTGCACAAAGATGATACCAAATAATCTACCCTTATTATTAACTAGATAATAAGATAGATATAATACAACCAATATTAGACTATATTACTACACTAGTAATACTTAGGAAATATTAGTGTTATAAGAGTTTTTAGAGAGAGGAAGAGTTTTAGAGAGAAGTGTGAATCAAGCACCAAAATGAAGTAATGAAAAATGAACAACTATTGTTCATTATAAGGCCAATATGGCCGGACCATTACATGCAAAATAGCCTCTTATTTTGTTTAATTTATTCACATGCAATAAGGTGGAGTGTAGGAAGTGTTTAGTATGATTAAAGTATGTAGGTAATGTCACAATCAAAAGGAGAATTGTGTAAGAATAAAAGGACAAAATCATTTCTTCCTACATGTGCCACAACCGGCCACATGAGCCTTATTATGGTCCATTTTGATTTTGATATTTGTCCCACAAATACTTATTAATCATATCCTTAATTATCTTGTATAAATAAGTGTTAATTTGATCATATAACAATTATATGACACAATTAAATAAATAATATGTACTTAACATTTTAAGTAATATTTTACCATTACATCATTATATAATGGGTCCCACAATACTTAGTTAATTTATTTTATAACTCCTTGTAAATATAATTAACTAATTACCTCTATCTCAAAACCTCAACTAATTTAGTAATTTAACGATTAATTACTAAGTTAAATCTTATTTAATCATATTAAAATAAGATATAAATTTATTAGTCAATTATCGCATAATTGAAAAATAAACTTAATCGAATTTGAGTTCTTAACTCAATTTCTAACAATTACCTCTCGTACATATCGAATATATGTAATGTACTAATTAACTGTATCATATACAAATAATTAGTTACTATTTGGATTTCATCCTTTAGGTGTGACCGAAAGGGATCAGTTGATCACCGCCGTCATACGACAATAACGTCAAACTCTAGTCAGCCCACCGTTATTGATTTACGTTAATCAACTGACTAATCATATAGATATAGTCAATAAATATCTCAATTATATTCCTTAATGAGATTTATTAAGTGGCGCACTATTGTGGAGGACACCTACTCCAACAATCTCCCACTTGTCTGATACAAGTGTGCGTCACCAATTCTCTTGTCTCTTTATCACATCTCCCACTCAACGCAAGGTGTCTTTCAGGTCGCACTTGCGATTGATTATATCTAGAGTGGTTTTCTCGATAGGGAGAGTAACTGTTTGACCGGAAAATCTACCATAGATCTCTTTCCCAGCGTGGCCACGCATTTACAGTAACTTCTCCTCGAGTGGCCTTAAGATGTTTGTACCCAACGTGGGTGGACAATTCCTGTTGATTCATCTACTCTGTATGATGCAGATCACCATGATCCAGAAGATGTCCATCGGCCTCCTTTTACGGCATGACCTAGAACATCAACCAAAACCAATCGAAAACTTCACCGACTCAGATAGACGGTCGCCAGTCAAAAGAATCGACTTTTAGGAATAAGATAGAAGACCCGGCCACGACCAGGCATCAAATAATTGATTTAAGGGTCTCTACAAATGTCACTGTCCGACAGAGTGTCATAAAGTCTGTCTATGTAAACGACCAGTCATCTCCATGACCCCATGACCTTACCTAAGGTTGCATTGTTTGATGATGTTGACATTGTGCGAATATGGTTACTACAACAAAAAGAAATATATAAACATTCAGTGTTAATTTACTTGAAAAACATTTTAACAAGTTTAGCATTTATATAATGACCTGTCACTAAACTATATAAATGATTCCAAGACCTATCTTTAAATAAAAATAGTCATCGCATGCTACCTTTATCTAGAAATGGTAAGTCATTACTTGACTAATTCTACTCTTAGAACTCTTGGTTGACGGATTTCAACTAAATCCATCTCCTAGTCCCAAGATAACGCTTATCTCGTTGAGTCCAATCCAATTTTAGCTTGTTATCGTATCACCCTACTTACCCGAGGTAAAAAGGGACCCACGAGCGTGGTAGCCCTAATGAACACGGGATTCATAGGTGTTATTAATTGGTAAGGCTAATCTCAATTTTTTTAAACATGTGAGAGATCTTGTCAATTTAGTTATTAATTCCCTATAAGTGAACTACGTCGGTGAATTGTGAATAACGTTGAATTGACAATAACGGTAAATAAAATGCATGTGTGACGATTTTGGCATGAGCGGAAATAAAGCAAGCAACCAAGCAACAATAAAATCCTAGTATGGCCACCTAGCTAATTCAAAATTAACTAGATAGTTACAAATTCGGAAACCAACTCCTTGGTCCCTTGCCTCTTCACTTGGAACACCTTCCAAAATGGCACCGTCTTGAAGGGAGCCACCGGTCTTCATAAAAATAATTACAAATGTACAAATATACAAATTCCTATTATACATTTATCTATAAAATAAAATAATTAAATTATACAAACCGGCGATACGAGATCGCAATAAAATTACAACCAAAACGTTATTCCCTTACATTACGGGTAATAACGATAAAAATAACTAGGCCATACTAGGTACAAACTTTGCATAAATTATTAAATAAATGACATTCATTCATTCAAACATAAATAAAATAAATTGCTGCAAAATTAATGCCAAAATCGTCCTAAACAATATTCCCCATGCCATTGTAGCTCGATTTTTGCGGGATTTAATTGATTTTTTACCATTAAAAATTATATCAACATTTAAATCTCATTTTAAAATTCAAAATAATAACGAAACGGATTTAGAACTCAAAATTAGTCACTACTAATTTTGTTGGTCATTAATTAGATTGATTTGATTTCATTTGCTAAATATTACGGTTTAATCAAAACAATTATGAAATAAAACCAAAATAAATATAAACATCATAAAATTTGAAACCAAAAATTTTGTACATTCTGGAACAATTCCAGGAACTATAAAAATAAAAAACATTTGCTCAAAAATTTAAATTAATTTTATGAACAAATAGCTTTGTATTTAATGGTTTTATCAAATAAAATCATTAGATATAGTAAAACAGTGAAACAAATTATGAACTTTCACCAAGAGTATCAACATCATAATGTCAAATGTACAAAAAATTTTCAAAATCATAAATGGACGTGTCAATTTTTTGAACATTATAATCTCATATTATCGACTTTTATCGTATAAAAATCAATATTTAAGAAATGCATGTGAGATCATATTAAAATTTCATGGCCAGAATAAACATGCAACTATTTTTAGTTAACTTTTAACTCATAAAATGCATGTTAACTCGGTTTAAACGCCAAAAATCAAAATAAATAGCAAATTAATCCCTAAAATCACAAAATTTGACCACAAACATTTTGAGGTCAGTAGGTATACATGCACCAAATTTTTTTGTCAGAATCGTATTTTAACTCAAAATCTTTGATTTATTAGTTATCTTATAACTTTAATAAAAATGTCCAAAATGAACATGCATGCTACAAGCTAGCTCTGATACCAATTGAAAGTCCATAGACCTTAATTAGTTGCTAAATTACTTGTTAATTTAGTATTTAATGATCTATGTAACATGCATGCAAATATAAAGACATTATATACAAGAAGAAATTCCTGCACATTGATATGGAAAATATATGGCACAAAAAGAACTCCTTCTTGTTGTTCTTGAGCTACAAAATGGATGAACACAAGTAATCTCCAAAGTAGAAGATCTCCTCTAAGTTGCACCAAGAAGAACCCAAATAATCTACCCTTATTATTAACTAGATAATAAGATAGATATTATACTACTAATATTAGAATATATTACTACACTAGTAATACTTAGTAAATATTAGTATTTGAGAGTTTTTAGAGAGAAGAAGAGTTTTTGAGAGAAGTAAGGAAAAACAAGCATGAATTCAATAAATAAAATGATCAACCATATTGCCCTTTTATAGGCAATATGGCCGGTCATGGTGAGCTCTAAAAGGCTCTTATTTTGCTCATTTTAGTCACATGCATTAGGGTGAAGTGTTGTAGTATAAGTGATGATTATATTCTTCTTGTTATGTCACTTTCAATTAGTAACTAAAGAGTATAAACAAGAGCAACAATCATCACCATGTAACTAGCAATCTGACCGGCCACAATGGCCTAGTTTGGTCCATTTGATTTTTGATATTTGTCTCACAAATACTTATTGATCATATGGTTAATTATCTTGTATAATTAAGTGTTAATTTGATCATATAACAATTATATGACTCAATTAAATAAATAATATGTACTTAACATTTTAAGTAATATTTTACCATTATATCAATATATAATGGGTCCCACAATGCTTAGTTAATTTATTTTACAACTCCTTGTAAATATAATTAACTAATTACCTCTATCTCAAAACCTCAACTAATTTAGTAATTTAACGATTAATTACTAAGTTAAATCTTATTTAATCGTATTAAAATAAGATATAAATTTATTAGTCAATTATCGCATAATTGAAAAATAAGTTTAATCGAATTTGAGTTCTTAACTCAATTTCTAACAATTAACTCTCGTACATATCGAATATATGTAATGTACTAATTAACTGTATCGTATACAAATAATTAGTTACTATTTGGATTTCATCCTTTAGGTGTGACCGAAAGGGATCAGTTGATCACCGCCGTCAAACGACAATAACGTCAAACTCTCGTCAGCCTACCGTTATTGATTTACGTTAATCAACTGACTAATCATATATATAGTCAATAGATATCCCAATAATATTCCTTAATAAGATTTATCATGTGGCGCACTATTGTGGAGGACACCTACTCCAATAGTGATTCCCCATCCTAGACTTTCTCCTCCCTACAACTTTATAAACCCACCATACTCACCAAAAAATATCCCTTCTACGTCTTCATCTCCACCCTTTACCCCTCCACATACCTACATCACAACTCCAATCAACGCCAATCACGACAATTCATTACCTTCATCACCACCTTCACCTCTAAATCACCAAGAAAATTCAACACCTTCTAGATTACCCTCTCCTCCACCAATCATTCCAACGGCCACTTTGGGTTCTCATTCACAACTAAGCACCGACGGTGCCCCATCTCCGATTAACTACGGAAACATTCTCGAAAGCTTCGGACTAAAGCCGTCATTGTACGGAATAGTGCAACAAGATACCTTCCATGGTATGTCACAAGAAGATGCTCACGAGCATGTAGGTAATTTCGTGGGAAAGGTTTGCCCCATATAGGATCTATAGAGCAATTACTTAGAAGTACATTTTGTGCAACATCCCTTCCTATCTGATAGAAAAAGATCCCATGAGCCTGAACCGATCTTACCTGGGATCGCAAATCCCAAGTTTGGCGGAGGTAGTTGTTTTCCAGTAGCCAGAACTTTCTTTCCTGGTTGTAGGGCAAGTCTCCTCGCGGGACCACCCATTACGCAGGGATCAAATCCAGCGTTCTTTCAAAATAAATGCCTATGAAGAGAAAAGGGCTCACCTCAAGTCAATTTCATCTTTTGCTCTTTCCTTACACTTTGAAGGATGGAGCCAAGAGGTGGTTAAATAGCCACCCCGCCAATACCTTTATTACTTGGGCGAAACTTTCCGATGCTTTCCTTGATAAATATTACCCATCTTCGAAGACAAACCGATACCGGATGGAAATTCAAACGTTTAGACAAGATGAGTTCGAAAGTCTAAGTGAGGCATGGGATAGATTTCTGAATTTGCTGCGGAAATGCCCTCATCATGGTATAACCGATTGGCTCACCGCTCAAACATTCTTCAACACTCTAAATGCCAAGAAGAATTCTAACATCAATGCGGCATCTAGGGGGGGGATTTCTTCACCCTTGGAGATGATGTGTCAAAGGCACTTGTTGAAAAATGGCAAGGAGTGATGCCAACCAAGGCAATGAAAGGGATATTAAGAAGAGGGGAAGTTCTAGCAATGAGAGAGGTGATCTCGATAATGAAGGGAGGGACGATGCTAAGTTGAACGCGAAACTTGATGCTATCACCAAACGGTTATATTCCATATCTTTTCAACCCAAAGGGATGTACCGAGTTCAAGGGTCCACCTCATCCAAAAGGCTCTCATGCGATAGTTGTGGCAATTATGGACATGGATCGGATGTGTGTTTTCCCTATGACACTCCCTATGATGATGGACAATGTGAAGTAAATGCGATACAAGGGTATAGCCAAGAAACGATCCATGGAATAATTAAGGCAACTATCAAAATCAAGGCTACCAAAGGAACAACCAAAGTTTTCAAGGAAATCATAATTTCCAAAATCAACGCAATAGAGCTAAGCCTACTTCCCTAGCGACTTTCCTTACTGATTCTGACTACTGTCTTGATCGGACTGACTGCACTGACTGGAATGAAGATCTCCTTCGTTTTCTTTGCTACCGTTTTAACACTCAGAAATAAAAGAGTCTCCCTGTGCTGTGCCACTGGCCAAGAACCATGTATTAATCCTCATAAATGAGGTTAATGAGCGAGAGTTTCATATCAAAAATGACACAACCTTTTTTGATCCCGCTGGGGGAGGAGACCCCATATTATATCAGCATCTTTTTTGGTGAAACCCAATCGGGGGATGTTTTGGCCTATATTCCTACGAATGTAATTTCCAAATCTTTGGCTTCATTGAAGCTTATATTGAATGCCCAGCAAGCATAAATAAAGGGCCACTGCCTAAAAGGACTATGTCCAGGGGACCGCCGCCCCCCCACAAGGTACATCTTGCGCCTATGGGCCGCTATTTCAGCCCGAGGAAGATAATAACACACCTTACTTTACTTTAATTTAAAAGATAATTAAAAGTATCTTAGAAAGGAACCCGCCGGTAAGTGTTATCTTTAACGTCAATCTTTGCCAAATCAAAGCTTTCATAACAATGAACAAGGAAACATTCAAACAGATATTCTTCTTGATCTCCAAAAGAACATGGCTTATATGAGGAGTGATGTCACAAATGTTCAAGCCAACCAAAGAAATTTGGAAGCTGAACTTGCCAACCAAGCCCCCAACAACTGTGCTCCCGGTCAAGCCCAAAATCCGAGAGATGCAAACCAACACGTACATGATCTAATGTTGAGAAGGGGTAAGGAACTTGAGGATCCCTACAAAGACTTGGACCTTGATACAAAAAGGAAGAGAAGCGAGAAAAAGGGAGGTGAGGAAAGTCCCCCACTTTCACCAAGTTCGAGAAGGGACACTCCTAAGAAGACAAGGGTCGAGGAAGATGAGGAAAGAGAAATACTTGTAGATGACCCTATAATTGAAGAAGATAGGCATGAGCCGATCACCGACAAAGCAATGAATGCCAAATGTGAGACAAAGATGTCATTTCCCCATAGAGCTCAAACAAACAAGAACGACATCAAATACACCCGCTTTGTTGACATGCTCAAGAAGTTGGAGGTATCACTCCCATTCACCGAGGTACTAAGGGAAATGCCTATGTATGCTAAATTCCTCAAAGATGTTCTAACCAAGAAAACAAGTACCAAGTATAGTGAATGCATTGCACTCACCGAAGAGTGTAGTGCTATACTTTTGAATAAAATGCCACGAAAACTCAACGATCCCGATAACTTCTTTATTCCTTGTACGGTAGGCAATGTAAATGTGATAAGAGCACTTTGCGATCTTGGTGCAAGTGTGAATCTCTTACCCCTTTCCATTGCCAACCGACTTGGAGTAGGACAACTCAAACCCACGTCCATGACTATACAATTGGCTGATAGGTCCTTCAAGTATCCTTTGGGGGTACTTGAAGACGTACTCGTCAAAGTCGGAAAATTCTTTATACCGGCCGACTTTGTAGTCATGGACATGCCGGGGGACAATTTAACCCCAATTATACTTGGTCGCCCTTTTATGGAAACCGGAGGTGCTATAATCGATGTAAAGAGGGGGAAGTTGACCTTCAACGTGAGTGATGACGTTGTAGAATTTGCACTTTCGGAGGCCGCTAAACAATCGATGATAGAACATGTTTGTTGTTTGGACATAATTGATGATCTTGTTAACAAAAGCGGTGTTTTAAGTGCTAACAATTCGGAAGCTACTTAATTCATGTGGGGTATAGGAATATGAAGGTGAGATGAATGAATTTGAAGAACTCGAGGTAAATTTTCACTCCTCCCTTGAACTAAAGTTCCTACCCTCTTCATTAAGGTACGTTTATCTTGAGAAATATAGTTACCCCGTGGTCGTAAATGCTACACTCAATGGCGACCAATTAGAAAAACTCGTACGAGTGCTTCAAAAACACAAGGGGCGCCATTGCGTATAGTATCAACGATCTCACGGGTATAGATCCTAGTGTTTGAATGTGTAACACCCGCAAATGTACCCTATTTTTATAATAAAAATATTATACGGATACTTTTCAGCGAATTTTAGTTTTATTCTAGAATTTAATTTCCCGTGTCGAATTTAGAATTTCCGAGTTCGTATTTGGATTTTTCGCGAGATTTCAAGTGAATCCCGTCTTAAGGCGTCTTTGACTTTTCTTGACTTTTTCCACTAACTCACCTCATACTCCCTCTTAACCTAATTCATTCTCACACAACTCAACTCTTACTTCATCACTAAGAAATCAACCAAAACCTTGCCTCCATTTTTGATCCGTCTTATAATCGTCATAACTCTTTCATTTCTCGCTCAAATTCACGTAAGTTCGTCTTATTCCTTCCCTCTCATCTTCCTCTATCCGTATTGGTAATAAAATTACCGTCTTTCTCGCTTTTCAATTTATCCGTCTTTCTCAAAGGTGAATTATATTCATCTTTTGTCGTCTTTGTTTAAGTGGAGACTTTCTAGACCCCGTCAAAGATTACTATCTAGTGGAGGAAGGCTTAGAAATCGTTTGAAGACGCGTAAAGGTAACGGTGAAGGGTTACTCGATATCATTTACGTGTTTAATGTGTTTTCTATGTTAGTAATCATATTTAGATTAGGATTAGTAATCATAGGAATTGTGTTGTTGATGATGGTTGTTGTTAGTTGTTAATTGATATGAGAATTGATGGTTTGTGATGATAAATGAGGATTTTTGTTGATAACATGTTGGGATTTGATCGTGCCTGAGTCCCGTGTAGGACGCTGGCAGCGTCGTGGGGCGCTGGCAGCGTTACTCGCTGCCGACTGCAGTTTTCCTGCACTGACCACTTTTCGTAAAATGATCATATCTCCTTCGTTACTTGCTTGTTTTGGGCTTGTGACATCCCGGTGGAACTGTAAGAGGATAAACTATCACCTCCATTTGGAATTTATGCATTTGCATGTCTAGAACTCTATTTATGACCGTTTGAAGTGGACCCTTGTTTTAGTTGGTTTCCAAACAACGTTGTTTTGGAGAGGGGATCTATGTTTCTTATTTATTATGCTTCATAAACTTGTTCTAATGCTTATGTATCATGTATTGATTCATTTTTATCATATTTAAATTTATATAATTCCCTATTCTCATGTTTTGTGACGGTTTTTGGTATGTCCCACTTTGAGTCGGTTTTTACAAATGTTACGGTTTGAGCACTATTTTGTTATGTGCTTTGTACTCTCATTCCCTTGGCTACCTCCACGTTCATAAGGCTGGAATGTCAGAACGGGGATGTATCCTACTGCTTAATTGCATGTGTTAGTGGGCATACGACGACATTGTTGGGAGGCGAACGCGTTGCGTTGATCGAACGGGCCGTCAAATGTTGTGTACTTGCGAGGTGGTGTTATTTGCATGTAGCGTACCGCTTGTTATGTGGATCGAGCTCTTTTCCGCCTCTTTCGTGAATTATATCGACCGAATTTGGGGTACTCGGCGTCTCTGATTGACCGAGTCTTGGATGCGAAATGTTATCGCTTGTCGAATCGGAAAATGGTTATTCCGAGAGTCTGACCAGGTTTAGACTAGGAACCGTATTATTATCGTCGTCCTACCAGGAGGAAATTAGTCTACATATACGAAATGTCATCGTGTATGCGTTCAGGGAAATGCTTATCTCGTGGATGCCTTTTAATCATACTTGCCATGTACACGGTGCTAGTGCGTTTCATTTACCGTGAGAGAGGTCGTCAATGTATTGTTATGTGTGGATGGATGATTACATGATTGATTATTCATGATCATACCATGACTTGGCATGGTTTGTTTGTCGAGTCTCAATCTTATCAAACTTATACCGCTAATGGTGAGATGTAAGCCCTAGTGAGCGTATTCGGTTGCCTAAGAGTGTCTTCTCCGAGTCTTTGTATCACATGATGGATTCAGATTTGTATGCCATATGCTCTTATCATTAAATATTGAATTGTCTATCTATCCTTATCGTATCTCACATGTATATCTATATATGCATGCATCTACTTTTGTATTTCCTTTTATGTACGTTTAATGTGATATGGCTGGGAGAACCCGGAGTTACTCCTCACTGACTGTGGCGTTCATGTTTTTCATGGATGAACGGGTTGCTTGATTTGGATGGCTTTTTGCTATGATATTTTGGGTTCGGGTGTGAGCTAGCGGGCGTAGTCCGTGGATGAAGCACCTCTAGACGATTTTAGCTTGTTTGCTAAACACTTTTACTTTGTTAACATTTGGAGAGACTTCGTCTCTTGTGGTAGTTTATTTCGTAGTTTGGTTTGTAATATTTGACACTCCTCGTATACTTCTTCTTGCATGTATAAAGGTTTTTAAAATACGGTATTTCCGCTAATTAATTCACATGCTTGTATGTTTTATTTCCGCATTCGCAAGGGTTGTCACAGTTGGTATCAGAGCTTAAACGCTCCCGACGCACACACGTGAACCATAAACTTAAAATTACTTGACCTTGAAATAATAAATGAGAGATGGGTAGACTTAAGGACGTAAGGTGGTAGTCTTTGGTGTACTTGATGTTTGTTAGGTTCTAACTTGTTTGTTGATTGTGTTGAGTGATGTTATGTTTGTTTGTATCAACCATCTTGAGGTGGACCGTAGGTTGGCAAGAAGAAGTAATATTTGGCCGAAGATTGAAGATCGACGAGCCTATTTCAAGTGTACTTCTCTCTCATCGTTGATCTCTTGTGCCTTAATGTACCTTTTCCCCTTTTTTCTATCTAGGTGCTTCTTTCTCTTCCAACTTGTTTTACCTCTTGGAAATTACGCTTGATAGTTTCCTCCATCTTACCATTTGTACCCTCAGCTTTCTCACGTGACCTTTGGCGGATACCTTACCCGTTCGTTTGTAGTATATAAACCTTGGTCGGAAGAATTCTGGACTTTTTGGAATGTTAGTGTTGATTAGAATGAATTTGGGATTTGAGAAAAGTTGTGTAGACCTAAGTTCACCCCTAGTGGTGAGAGTTAGGATCCTTGAGGAACGTGTGGTAAGATATGTTTGATGATTTTAGTGTATAAATGCTTGTCATGACTTGTGTGTAAATAGTTCATGATATTCGATGGTGTAAGGTTGAATGAGTTGGTTATGACTTCTTAACTCATTAGTAATTTAGTCTTTTGGACTTAGAAGTTCAGTATTGTTTTGAAGACCATGCTTATGATAGGTCTAATTGGTGTAAATATGAAGTTTTGAATGATATCTTGAGGTGCGAAATGCTTTTGAGATTAAGTGACGTCTTGTGGTTTCCTATTGTGTGTTTGTGAGTATAGGCTTGGTGGAAAAGCATTTGGCTATTGTTCTTGGATTTAAAGATATGATCTTATCTTATGGTATCGGAGACTCGTTTGAAGTAGTAAGGTTTCGTTGTAAGTTGAACCATATTACTTGAGGATTATAGATATGAGCGAGATTCGATGATGTAGCTATGATGGAAATACTTGGGACGTTAATGATGATGTTTGCAGTGATGGTGTACTTTGATAATAATGAACTAGTGGGCTATAGATGTTGAAAATGACCGAGGATAAGAGTAGATTGTGAGTCATTCCGTTAAAGAAAACTTGAGGCTGTGTGTGGAGGTAGTGGTGATATTGGCAAAGGAATGTTACTATGCTTGAGTTGCAATTCAGCATTCTGGGAATCCGATGTGTATGAAAGAGGATGAATTGGGTTGTAATCGATTTGTTAAATCTAGGTGTACACTTATCCGATGATTTGTGGTACGAGGGTCCCTTGTAAGCAGGACCCTTTGTTATTGAGATGCTTTGTTTAATATCGCCCTAAGGCTAAAAGGAGAAATTTTGTGGATTAAACCTTAAAACTTTACTGTGCAATCATACCGATTCATTTCCATTCTTGAATGTTTTTGTCAAGACAATGATCTGTAAGAAATCGCATGCTCGTATCTTCTTTCTTACTCAGATATCTTCATAACTCTACTATCTGCTTTGTCTCTTCCTTGACCTCGTTATTTTCTGCGCTCCTCTCTTGTAATCTCGTGCCTTATTTATTCTCGTGTTCTCCTTGAGATTCCTTGTCATTTTCTATCTCGTTGCTCCTTCATCTTTTCTCTAGTGGATTGGATATTCCGTTTGTAAGGCTCAGAGAATAAGCGTGATGTAATTTGGGATTCTTTAGTTAGAATATGTGTTTTTTTTGGATTGAGCAAATTTCAAGTTGTATTTGATCATGGAAAATAGGACTTAAGCTTTAGGATGAATCCTAATAGTGATAAAATATCCTCTCTTAGTAGTTTTAGATTTGGAGCTTGGTATTGTAGTGCTATTTTGAGAATTGAGTGGATCATGATTGATAAGTGAATATTTGTATGATTTTAACCCCCAGTTTAGCTCGGTTTTGTATGTCATTTGTGCTTTGTTAAGCCATTTTATGAGCTAATATCGTCTTCTAGGCGAATTCCTGTGTTCTAACTTGTTTTGTAGGGAAAGTGACGTTTCTACGCCATTTTTCTATATTCCCGAGCATTTTCCTAGAACCTGACGATTCAAAGAAGAAAGCTTGACCATGTGTAAGGCATTTCAAGAAGGTTCACTAACTTAAGAGAGAGAAGAAGCAGAGACGGTTTCGTAGTTGTCAGAAGACCAATCAATTAGACGGGAGAATTCATCGCTTTACATCATATCCAAGCAACAAACCCGATTGTAGAGTCAAGGGGGATGTTGTAAGTCAAGTCAAAGCAAAGGAAGATGAAGCGTTAGTCAAGAGTTTCCAGAAGACGACTTACCCGATCGGGTAAGTGTGTACCCGATCGGGTATTTGTGCTGCTTCGTGCATTGCGGCTCCTTCATCCTATTTTTGACCTATGTATTTATTGCCCGCCCTCTTCTCCACGAAACCCTAATACTATAAATAGATGCTCTAGCCTCACACACTCTCACACACTATCTTACACAATCTAATCCTATATTTCATACAATCTTCTTATTAGTTTTCTCTTTAGCTTTAGTCTTTCTAGTTTAAGTTTATCTTCTTCTTTTGTCTTTTGCTTCTAGTTTATTTCTGTCCATTTCATATCAAAACATTAGCATAGTTCAATAAGAATTTCAATCTTTGTATCTACTAGTTGGGTTCAAGAGTTGTAATTCAAAGTACGGGATTTCTATGCGAGGGATTTCTATTATTGTTATCACTTTCATCGTTGATCGTCACCTAGGTATTCCTAATTTATCCTTTGCTTATTGTTCTTTATTGCTTTCCATTTGGTTGTCATTTTCTATTTCATTAGATTCATTTTCATGTTGTTATAATCATAGTTTCATTGCTTAGATTGTCGTATAGCGTCGTTATTATCGCCACATAGAGAGTCTAAATTATTGTCAAAATCAACTAAATATGCTTATCTTAACTTTCATTGTTAATATCAACATAACCATGAGTGAGTAGTCACCTTTCTAGGGTGTAGGGTAGCCATGTTAGATTGATTAAAATATGATAATTGGATAAAGGAAATTGTGCTTTTAAAACATTGTGTCTTGCATGTTTGGACTTTAACAATAGTTGACGATTCTTGATCACAATCTTTGACTAGTGTGGAATTCTTTTCCAAGGTAGATATACAGGAATTGAATAGACAAAGCGTGACATAGTGTAATTAAGACCTAGTAAATCGCACTAAAAGCCTGCTAGACCATCTGAGCTATGATTGTAATGAACACACCATTCTTACGAACGCTCAATGAATTGCTTGCATATCCTAAATCCAATTTCATTAATATGTCAATCTACATGTGTGAACCTACTTCCCTAGATGCTTCTCATTAGTGTTAATTTATCATTTGCTTTATTGTTTTCATTCCAGTTTGTTTTTATTTTGTTCTTATTTATGCCTTTCGTTAGTTTAGACATCACAAAAATCCAAAACCCAGAAAATCATTAGATAAAACTCAATTGTGAGACGATTCACAATCCATAGGAAACACCATCTCCCTGAGGATCGACCCCTACTTCCCTAATTACATTAATTTGTTATTAGCCTAGTCTGGGTAATTTATCTTTGTTTCGGGCTTGCGACAAGCACGATCAAGTTTTGGCGCCGTTGCCGGGGAGCACGGTTTATTTTTCCTTTTTATTGTGATTTTAATCACGATTAGTTTTATCTAGTCTTTAGGAACTCAAATTCCTTTAGACTTCTCTTGATTTTTCATCTTAGGTTTCCTATCTTATGCCCAGATCTTCTAGATTAGGGACCCCTATTCCTTTGGACCCCGAACTAGAAAGAACTCTGCGTAGGAAATTAAAGCTATTCAACGAAATTTCAAAAGCTTCTGACATTTCAAGTTTAGATCGTACTCGTGAGAAATACTCGGATATCTTACCTAATCTTGAAGGAGAAGAAGATCCATTTCCATCTCCATTTCCAAAAACCAATCAACTCTCAACCAACATTCCATCTTCATCTTCACAAACAAAAATGGTTCGACTTTCCGACCATTCTAAACCCACCGCAGATACACTTCCAAAAGGTATCGCTACACCTCAAATTACAACTCAAAACTTCGAAATCAAACCTGCCTTCATCAATTTAATAGAAAGAAATCAATTTGGAGGCAATGCCACAGAAGATCCCAACCTTCATATCCAAAACTTCTGTGACTATTGCTCCACAATTAGACAAACTGGAGTATCCCAAGAGCAGATTAGGGAAATGCTTTTTCCCTTCTCTTTAAGAGGAAAGGCAAAACTCTGGATCAATAGTCTTGACCGAGTTGCCTTAGGAATAGTCGACTGGGATGGTCTAGCTCTTGCTTTCTATTAAAAGTACTTCCCACCAGAACGAACCGCACTCGTACGAAGTCAAATTACTGGATTCCGTCAGAGGGGCGACGAAAGCCTTTATGAGGCATGGGAAAGATATAAAGAATTACAAAGAGAATGTCCTCATCATGGCCTTGATTCATGGTTCCTGGCTATCACATTCTACAACGGTTGTTGTGGCGAATCGCGTCGTATCCTCGACTCCGCTAACAATGGTCGTTTCGATAAAATCGATGTAGAGATAGCTAGTGCGACTATCGAGTCAATGGCAATTCACAATTCTCAGTATAGCAACTCGCGTGCTATACCGCTAAAAGCCAAGCAGGATGATTCAAGTAAAGTAGCACTCCTGGAAGCCCAATTAGCCCTTCTGCAGCAACAAGTAGGAAGCTCTTCCCAATCCAAGGAACATATCAACGTCACTAACCACGTAGTGGTATGTGAAACATGTGGGATTGGAGGGCATAGTTTTCAAGAATGTAGAAGTTCATTAGAGCAAGTCAATGCCTATCAAGGATATAGGCAAGGCAACGCTTTCTCAAACTTC
Organism: Heliosperma pusillum; assembly: GCA_022085475.1. Lineage (NCBI taxonomy): Eukaryota > Viridiplantae > Streptophyta > Magnoliopsida > Caryophyllales > Caryophyllaceae > Heliosperma > Heliosperma pusillum. The sequence goes on from JAIUZE010056209.1 coordinate 36,352, forward strand.
TATAACGAAAACACAAAAAACCACCCATTTTTGTCCTACAAAAGTACCAATGTTCAAAATCCCCACCAACAAACTCAACAACCATTCATACCACACCAACAAAAGCCTTACAATCCACCTGGTTTTCAAAACCAGAGACCTTCATTCCAACCTAACTTCAATCAACCATACCAAAATCAACATCAACCACCTCAAATTCAAGGCCAACCAAATGACTCAAGCTTGAGCAAAATTGAATCCATGCTTCTGCAAGTTGTTCAAAAACAGGATTCAATGTTTGCTCAATTTCAAAAGAGTGATCAAGCAAAAGATGCTGCCATCAAGATGCTTGAGACTCAAATGGCCCAATTGGCTACCTCTATTACCCAAAGAAAACAAGGCCAACTCCCACCTCATGGTGAACAACCGAGGGACACCGCAAATGCTATCACCCTTAGGAGTGGTACCACTTATACGAAACCTCAGCAACCCAAAGAACCAACAGTTGAGCCTTCACCAGTAGAAAGCCAAAAAGAAACCCAACCATCCACCGCTAAGGAAGCGGAAGAAAAACGTGAAAAGAAGGATAAACTTGAAAAGGAACCCATCAAGATCCAAGTTTCGTTTCCCCAACGTTTGAGGAGAAATCATAAGGAAACCCAATTCGGTAAATTCATAGAAGTTGTCAAAAACCTCCAAGTAACGGTTCCCTTCACTGAATTAATCACTCAAATCCCTTCTTACACGAAATTCATGAAGGATATTCTACCAAAGAAGAGGACTCTGGATGATGTTGAAATCATCGCATTCACCGCTGAATGCAGTGCGTTGTTGCAAAATAAGTCCCCTCCTAAGTTAAAGGATCCTGGTAGTTTCTCTATACCTTGCACTATAGGCACCTACACGATTGATAAAGCTTTATGCGATCTAGGTGCTAGTGTAAGCGTTATGCCCTATTCCATTTGCGAAAAATTGAATATGGGAGTTCTGAAATGCACAAGTATCACCCTGCAAATGGCAGATCGTTCTCTAAAACAACCTATGGGAGTTTTAGAAGATGTACCTGTTAGAGTGGGGAAGTTTTTCATTCCGGTCGATTTTATAGTGTTAGATATGGCAGAAGATTCGCAAATCCCTATCATTCTAGGAAGGCCATTTCTACACACTGCGGGAGCAGTAATCGATGTCAAGAATGGAAAATTTACATTAGAAGTAGGTGATGATAAAGTCACCTACAACTTAAACAGTGCAATGAAGAGCCCTATGCTTGAAGAACCTTGCTGTTTTCTTGACATTGTCGACTCAATCATTGATGAATCTCTGTATCCATCAATAATTGAGGATCCTTTAGAAGCAATTTTATTGTTAGAAGATATCTCTGAGAACGACAATTTTGAGATCAGTGAGCTGGAAAGGGACTTGACTGGTAAAGAGATACCGTCTGAAGAAGTTGAGGAGTTCAGAAGCGTAATTGATGCTCCTGCCAAGGCAGAAGTGCATAAACCTGAACTTAAAAATCTTCCCTCAAATCTAAAATATGCTTTTTTAGATGAATCTGAATATTGCCCGGTCATAGTGAGTGCTCTCCTAGATGAAAATCAATTAAACTCACTATTGATTGTTTTGAGAAAACATAAAAAGGCAATAGGCTATAAACTTGAAGACCTCACAGGCATAAGCCCCGACTTTTGCATGCATAGAATTAACTTAGAAGAAGGTCAAAGACCTTGTGTTCAAGGTCAACGCCGTCTTAACCCAAACATGCAAGAGGTAGTTAAAGCTGAAGTTCTGAAATTGCTAGATGCTGGCATAATCTATGCAATTTCTGACTCAAAATGGGTTAGCCCTGTCCAAGTTGTTCCCAAGAAAGAAGGAACAACAGTAGTCAAGAATGAGAAGAATGAGCTCATCCCCACAAGGATTGTGACGGGATGGCATATGTGCATTGACTACAGGAAGTTGAATCAATCAACTCGAAAAGATCACTATCCTCTACCCTTCATTGATCAAATGCTAGAGAGGTTAGCTTGCCACAAATATTTCTGTTATCTAGATGGTTACTCAGGATTTTTCCAAATTCCTATCCACCCTGAGGACCAATAGAAAACTACCCTCACATGTCCCTATGGAACTTTTGCTTATCGCCGAATGCCATTTGGCTTGTGTAATGCACCTGCAACTTTCCAGCGTTGCATGACTAGTATCTTTTCCGATTTTGTTGAGACAATCATGGAAGTATTCATGGACGACTTTAGCGTCTATGGCATTTCCTTCGATAATTGTTTGACAAATCTGTCGAAAGTGCTAAAACGCTGTGAAGAAGTCGACCTTGTTCTCAACTGGGAAAAGTTTCACTTCATGGTGAACGAAGGTGTAGTTTTAGGACACATCATTTCTGAGAGAGGTATTGAAGTGGATCGAGCTAAGATCCAAGTTATTGAGCAACTGCCACCACCTGCTAATGTAAAAGGAATCAGGAGTTTCTTTGGCCACGCCGGTTTCTACCGACGGTTTATTAAAGATTTTTCTAAAATAGCCAAGCCCCTGACTGAGCTGCTTTTTAAGGATGCGCCTTTTAATTTCACGAAGGAATGCCTTGAGGCATTCAACAAAATCAAACGCGCTCTAATCACCCCACCTATAATCCAGTCACCTGATTGGAATCTTCCATTTGAGCTTATGTGCGATGCGAGTGATTACGCCGTTGGAGTTGTTTTGGGGTAAAGAAAGGAAAAGTTCCTTCATGCTATTTACTATGCTAGTAAAACGTTAGATCCTGCCCAAATCAACTATGCCACTACTGAAAAAGAACTTCTTGCCATTGTCTATGCCTTAGACAAATTCCGTTCTTACCTTATAGGATCGAAAGTCATTGTTTACACTGATCACGCTGCTTTGAAATATCTGCTTTCAAAGAAAGAGGCAAAACCTCGACTTATCCGATGGATCTTGCTCCTTCAAGGGTTTGATCTAGAGATCCGAGATAAGAAAGGAGCGGAAAATGTAGTCGCTGACCATCTTTCAAGGATAAGAGTTACTGAAATAGGATTGCCAACACCAATTAATGATTCGTTTGCTGATGATTCATTAATGGCAATTACTGACTCTTCTCCTTGGTATGCTGATATGGCCAATTTTCTTGTCAGTCGACAGCTACCTTCTGACCTTTCTTATAACCAAAGGAAGAGATTTTTGCATGATGCAAAATTCTTCGTTTGGGATGACCCTTATCTTTTCATGCAGTGTTCAGATGGTCTTTATAGACGATGTATCCCTCAGTGGGAAGTTAAAGGAGTTTTAGAAGGATTCCACTCATCTGCTTATGGTGGTCATCATGGTCCGTCCAAGACCGTAGCCAAAGTCTTACAATCCGGGTTCTTCTGGCCCTCGATGTTTAAAGACTCAAAAGACTTTGTTATGGCTTGTGACGCTTGTCAACGAATGGGTCAAATATCCAAGAGACATGAGATGCCTCAAAACGGCATATTAGAAGTTGAAGTATTCGATGTGACACCCTCAAATTTGCGGAAAGAAAAAAAAATTATTTAAATACATAAAAGATACGAATATATAACGAAGGTGTCATTACATAATAAAAAGGTTCGTTACAAAACGAAATACTATTATACAAAATAAATCTACAAGACGGGAGACATATCTCCCGTATAAATACGGAAATAAACTAGTGTATAATAATATACAAACTATGAACCGAATATAGGTCCAAGGTAAAACTTCACTCGCTAGCTCGTCCACGTACCCCAAATATGCAACACCACCTGTTCGACCGCATTAAATATAAACACGGAAGCCACAGTCAGTGGGGAGTAACTCCGAGTTCTCCCAGCCACGAAATGTCGAGTTTAATGAAACATGAAAAACATAAAAGCAATGTATATAGACAATACAAAACCTTAACATATATGATATGGTTTTCATGTTATGAAACAGTTAAGAACATATAACCTATGCAATGAAAGCTATCATGTGAATCTGATAATAAAATATAAACTCGAGGTAGGGAAGCTGGTATGCTTGGCCTCAGCGGTAACCATGTAACCGGCCGAACACTTCAAACCGAATCAACCACGTAATCATGTGAATCAGTAACACGTTCATCCCAACTTATCAATCCTAGCCGGCTTGCATCTCACCTTCTAGAACTCCCCTGAAGCATAATACATGAAAGACCAATACTTCTAAATAACAGGCTCAGTTACTTCGTACAGTCGAAGAAGCCTTTGTATCGAGGCTCATACACCAGGTAGGAAAACACTAGTCCTAGACTGATCAGACCTAGCGACAACAGAATTCCGTTCCGTCCCAGCATTAACCGTCTATGAGAACTTACTAGGCGGACCACCTACTCAGTAGGGCAGGCTAGTACTTAAGATGGTTTCCAACCCAAAAACGGATTAGGCAACATGCCCCGACTTGAATATAAACCCACCAAGCCGAGACACAAAAGCTATCAAGCGGCAAACTCCGTATGCTCGTTAAAGATAGTACGGGCCTATCAATGTCATGGTCCAAGCTACTCATTTAGAATTAGAATGGTCAAGACGCCATATTCTCATAATTCTCTATGGGTACTTAGTCAACACGACACCAACCATATAATAAAACAGTCACGGGGAAAACATCCTATCATGTGACTAATTTCATATAAGTAATTACCAAATATCATATCGCCTCATATCTACTAAGGCTAATTCAATAATCAATAAAACCTTACTTGAAGACAAATCCCCGACCCGAGTCCCGCGACGGGTCATCAGTCAAATCGGGGCTGACTAGATCTTAGTTTGACCAAACCCGTTGGATCAAACCGGCTAGAAACAGAGTCTTTATCAAATAGACATAGACATAAAAATCAACATATTCAAAACATGTTATTTCATTAAAACTTCTAACATGTGAAATATTTAACATTTCCGAAAACCCGATTGACTACAAGGATAGCAAATTAAACTATAAACCCGTATTATAATTTCTAACATGTGAGAAATATTAATTTTATGAAAAAACCTTTTTAATTAAATATTTTACTTATTAATATTTCCCACTTGCTAAATATTACAAAACACGATAAAAATGACGATAACTCAAAAACCGTCACAAGTCCCAAAGTGGGACCCACGGGCTGAGTTGGGCCGGACCCCACATGGACTTAGATGGGCCCCACGGGCCTGTTTTGCTTAAAATGGCTGGTTTGATTAAAATTTCTAAAACCGCTTCTTAAAAATTCCCGCATGTTTTAACATATTTAAAACCCGTCCAAACAACAATTAAACTATCAAACATCGACACAACCCAAAGACCAAATCCCGGACCCACCATGGACCAACCCAGACCGGTCTGAACCGGCCTGGACCGGCTGGTTGGTCCGGTTCAGCCCCTTCCCCACGGTTCACCAACAAACAACACCAAAATCAATTCCAACTTGTTTTAATCATCAAACAACCATTTTAACATCCATCCTTACAAAAATCATTATTATTAAAAATCATCAAAATTTGTCAAGAACACTAAAACAACATAAAAATCATAACTTAGTAAAAATCATTAAAATTCTTCAAGAACACTAAAATTGTTAAAATTTCATAAACAACATAAAAATCATAACTTAGTAAAAATCATTAAAATTCTTCAAGAACACTAAATCATCATAAAATTTCCTACAACTTAAAAAAATCATCAAGAACACTAAATCATCATAAAATTTCCTACAACTAAAGAAAATCATCAAGAATCATAAAACATCATAAAATTCATACAACATAAAATCATCAAGAATCATCAAACATCACCAAAATTTCCATACAACATAAAAATCATAAAACAACATAATAATTACTACTTAACATATTACTACATAAAAATCCATAAATCATAAAAACATGAACCAAAATTAAAGATGAACCAAAATCCAAATAAATAAAACTAAAGGCTATATTACTAGCTAAAATCATAAATACTATAACATGAGCCACAACTAAAGACTACAAAAACAAAACTAAGGCTATGTGACATTAATTCGTCGAGTAAAACGGAATCGTTACCTTAGCTAGCAAACCACTTAGCACACAAAATATAAGAAGTAATAATTAAGAAAACCCTTCTACTAGTCTTCACCCAAAATATAAGAGTCTCCAAATTCGTCTTCAAACTCTTCCCCTATAAGAAATAACAAGAAAAACAATTATTAGAACTTAACTTAATTTTCCATAATTAAATGTTGAAAACGATCTTGACGGAATTGAAAATAAACCGTACTAGAAGATGGAGAGCGAAGAGGAGATCCTAGAAATATAAATTAAGAAGGATTTAATTAAGAAATGAAGGATTTATGGAGGTTTTGCTCAAGAACGATGAAGAACATAAGATGAACAACGAAGAACACGAAGAACGATTTAATAAAGTGATGTTTTGATCTTATTTTGATTTGTTGTAAAATGAAAAGTTGTTTGTGAGTAAACTGGGGTGTGTGTGTGCCGTGTAATTATAGACCAATAAAGGTGTCGAGTTTTGAAATTGTTGTTCCGTAATTGACTCGCGTTTAATAATTATTTTACGGTAAACGATTAAATATAATTAACGATAAAGTTAATTACACCCAATATCTAGATATTAAGATATTGTATTCAAAAGTAATGAAATATCAAGTCCTATTAGAGGACTTTTGAGCCGTGTGGTATGGTGAAGAATCGGTCTGATTTCGAGCGTTTTGCAAAATTTTCGTTAATTGATCGATAAAGCAAATAGTGATCTAGATATTATGATTTTGTAATCAAAAGTAATACAAATATCAAGGGCTATTAGAGAGGAAAATGAGCCGTGTGGTCTTGTGCTTGCCGGGTCTGTTTTTGCTCGATTTGCGTAATCTCCGTTGACGGATCGATAAAGTAGAAAAATATCTAGATATTATTATTAGTTTATTCAAAACAAATAAAATATCTAGTTGTGAGTGGAAAACGATGACATAAACGTGTGACTCATGCCTAAGTCGAGTTTCGATTTTGTTGCGCGCATTACGATGCGTCGGGAATAGTTAAATGACGTTCGATTAAAAACCGTAAAAGTTATTCTTTAAATTCCGAATAAATTCAAAATAATTATAGTAAATTATGATAAATCATAATAAATATAAATAAAAATAAATCAAAAATATAATTTTTTTAAATAAAATTTCGGTCTTCAAAATCGCAAGACGAGTCGGGAAAAGTCAACGAAAGTCAAAATCGACTAAAAAGTCGGAAAAAGCCAAAAATGACTTAAAAGTTCAGAAAAGTTTAAGACGACTTTAAAAGTCAAGAAAAGTAATTGACGACTTTAAAAAATCAAGAAAAAGTCAAAGACGATTTAAAAGTCAAGAAAAGTCAAAGATGACCAAAAACGGTCTTTTCATGAAATCTCTCAAAAATTCCAAATACGAACGCGGAATTTCAAAATACGACTCGGAACAAAAATTCCTATATTAAAAACTTAAGTTCTACTGAAAAGTATCCATAAGCTATTGCTTAAGCAAATTGGGTACTTTTCGGGTTGTTACAATCACCCCTCCTTTTAAAAAGTGTCGTCCTCGAAACTTAGAAGAAGGAACGTAACATATATGTAGGTCTATTTCAAAACTGTTAAAATATACTTGTAATAAAATATAAAATCTTATCTACGGAACGGCAGGTTCTCGTCAGCATCAAGAATATCGATAGAAGGGACGTAATCTTAGAACGGTTAAATCGAATAGAAAGAGGCAAGAAAGAAGGAAATTTACCTCAAGTAAAGAGCTCGGGATATTTAGCTAACATTTTAGCTTCGGGTTCCCAAGTTTCTGATTCGACGTTTCCACAACGCCAAAGGATACGAACTAAAGGCACCACCTTGTTTCGGAGTTGTTTGTTAGCCCTTTTAGTATACGAATCGGCCTTTCGTCCCAAGCCAAATTAGGTTCCAGTCCAACACTTCTTTGAATTAATAGATCGGATCACTGATTATATTATTCAATTGCGAAACATGGAACACATCAGAACTTTGCTCAAGTTCGGAGGTAATTCCAGACGTAAGCACAGGACCAACTCTTTTAGCAAACGGAAACGTCCAACTTATATTTAGGATCCACTTTCTTTCACTCCAAAACCGTTTTCACTCACTTGCATTGGAGATTTACTTTAAGGAATTACACGGTCTTCACATCAAATTCAAGGCGGTCGTCGACGAAATCGGAATGGGAATTTCTGTATATCTTAGGGCTTTCATCGTTCACGAATGACTTGAATGATCGATAGTTTCAGTAACATGTCGGGAATCAACATATGATCATATTGCACTTGATCCAACAAACAGGACTACGGCATTTCCTACCGTACAAAGCCTCATAAGGTGACATCTTGATAGATGCATGATAACTGTTGTTATAAGAAAATTCCACCAAAGGCAAACACTTCTCCCAAGATGTATGAAAGTCTAAAGCACAAGCACGAAGAAGATATTCCAAAGTCTGGATCGTCCTCTCGGTCTGACCTCAGTAGCGGCATGAAAAGCGGTGCTCATCAACAAGTTACTACCCATGGATTCTGCAAAGCTGTCCAGAATCGGGAACAAATCTCGGATCACGATTCTGAAACAAACTTTTAGGCTAATTCCTGTAGGTACTATCTTCTTTCACATAGCACCCGCTAAGACCTCATTCTCGAAGATTCTCTAATAGGCACAATCTGGCACATTGTTAAACGGTCAACAAAAACCAGCTAGCCTCATTCCAACATAGCAGTTCTAGGCAAGCCATCACGAAGTCCATAGAAAATAGACTCCCATTTCCACAGAGGATTCCACAGGTAGCAGTAAAACCTCCGGGGGGTTTTTTCTTCGGTCTTGTGATGATCAATCTTCAACTTATGACCACGTAGACATCTACTAACATACTCCTTCACTTCAATCTTCATCCTATGCCACCAGAATTGTGGTCTCAAATCTTTATACATTTTGTCGCCACCAGGATGAATAGAATAAGGAGAAAGGTGAGCTTCATCAAGTATTCTCTTCCTCAACTCGGCACTTCTCGGAACATACATTCGACCATGGTAACGAAGGTAGCCATCATTATACACCACACAATCCTTTGCTTGCCCAAGTGATATTTTTGCTCGAATGGCGATAAAAGTAGCATCCTCCGGTAAACAAGTACGAATCTCCCGATAAAAATCAGGTTCCGCGGTCAAAGCACCAAGATAATCAAATCCTTTCCCAACGAACTGTATCTGAAGCTTCTGAAACTCGGTTACCAGTTCATCGGGTAAAGTACCAAGAGCATTTAATGAATGACTAGTCTTTCTACTCAAAGCATCTGCCACGACATTTGCTTTTCCCTCGTGATAAATCAACTCAGCATCATAATCATTCACTAACTCCAACCATCTTCTCTGCCTCATGTTCAATTCCTTCTGAGTAAAAATGCACCTCAAGCTCTTATGATCGGTGTAAATTCGGCAATGAACTCCAATAAGATAATGTCTCCAAGTTTTCAAGGCATGTACTACAGCTGCTAACTCAAGATCATGAGTCGGATAATTCACTTCATGAACCCTGAGTTGTCGAGAAGCATAAGCAATAACCTTTCTATTCTGCATCAAGACACATCCCAAACCATGCTTTGAAGCATCACAATAAACATCATAATCGGCTTCATCATCTGGTAAAGTTAGAACCGGTGCGGTAGTCAATCTCTTCTTCAATTCTAAGAAGGCAATTTCACATTCATCAGTCCAAATATACTTTGCTTCCTTCTTTAGCAATTGAGTCATCGGTCTTGCTAATTTGGAGAAATCTTTCACAAACCGACGATAATAACCCGCTAAACCAAGGAAACTCCGTATCTCGGACACATTTTTCGGACTTTTCCAATCCACAACCGCCTCAATTTTAGCTGGATCGACCATAACACCGTCTTTGGAAATGACATGACCAAGGAAAGATACCTCGGGCAACCAGAATTCACATTTGGAGAACTTAGCATACCACTTTTGGCGTCGAAGAACACCCAAAATGGTTCGAAGATGAATAGCATGTTCTTCCTTAGATTTTGAAAAGATGCAGAATGTCATCAATGAATACCACCACACATTTATCAAGATACTCCCGGAAGGTACGATTCATCTGATCCATGAATATAGCTGGAGCGTTAGTCAAACCGAATGGCATCACATTGAATTCGAAATGACCATACCTAGAGCTGAAAGCAGTCTTCGGAATATCTGCTTCCCGAACGGGAATCTGATGATAACCCGATCTAAGATCAATTTTAGAGAAAGTAGAAGCACCCCGTAACTGGTCAAAAAGATCATTGATACGAGGAAGAGGATATGTGTTTTTGATTGTGACACGGTTCAATTCACGGTAATCAATGCACATTCGCATAGAACCGTCTTTCTTCTTGACAAATAATACGGGAGCACCCCAAGGAGAAGCACTAGGCCTTATAAAGCCTTTCCCTATCAAATCATCAAGTTGAATTCTCAACTCCTTCAATTCAGAAGGAGCCATACGATAAGGAGCTTTGGCAATTGGTCCAGTTCCAGGAACTAGATCAATAGAGAATTCAACATCTCTTTCAGGAGGAATTCCGGGTAATTCATCGGGAAATACATCCGGAAATTCCCGAACAATAGGAACATCCTTCAAAGAAGGAAGAGAAGAATCAGAAGTAGTCACTACACATAGAAATGCTTGATGACCCTTCTTCAACACATTTAACATTTTCATAGCCGAGATTAACGTCACACTTGTTTGTTTTCTAACTCCTTGATAAGAAATACGAGCACCCAAAGGACTTTTAAGAATAATTTTCTGATCACGGCACTCAAATCGAGCATGATAAGTAGATAACCAATCCATGCCCAAAATAATATCGAACTCTTCAAGAGGAAAACGTAAAAGATTCGCCGGAAAAATAGATCCATTTATGGATATTGGAATGTCGGAATGAAGATAAGAACATGAAAATACTTATCCGGATGGTAACGATATAGGAGTAGTTTCTCCTACTGAAGCTTTAAGCGGTAACTTATCGGATAGTCTCATGGAAATAAAAGATAAAGAAGCTCCTGTGTCAAATAAAATTAAACACGGTAAATCATAAATCGAGAACCTACCCGTCACGATATCGGGTTGGGCATCCGCCTCAGCACGGCTCATAATAAAGATACGACCCTTAGGTCGCTTAGAAATAACCGGTGTAGAAACCGTCTTCTTCCTCTCGGGACATTCATTAAACCTGTGCCCCGGTTTTTGACAATTAAAACATACTAGGGGCTTGTTGAAGCAACCAACACCCGGATGAATAGGCCTCTTGCACCGAAAGCACATACGATCTTTAAGATCGTTGTTGTTGCTCGGAATAAAGGAACGGTTCCTTTGATTAGCTTGTCCACCCTGAAAGTTTCTCCTCTTATTTGGAAAAGAGGGAGAAAAGGAAGGTCGAGATGAAGGATATAAAGGTCTCTTGCCAAAGGCATTAGGAGCAACATAAGAAGCACGAGCTTCCTCGGCAATCTCCCGGATAGAACTCTCCGCCCAGATGGCATCATTGTAGATCGAGACAAAGGAAGTGGAACCTCTACTGATCTTCCCCTTTATCTGGGGAGAAAGCTTTCCCAGATAAAAGAAAGCTTTGTCTTCCTCTACTCTAATAAGTCGAGTGGCATAATGAGCCAACTCATTAAACCGAGTAGTAAACTCCTGAACAGAAAGAAGTCCCTGTTTAAAATCCATGAACTCCTTCAGCTTTTGTTGTCTCAACTCATCGGGGTAAAACCTCGCTTCCAAGAGCTCACGGAAACGAGCCCACCCGAAATTAGGCTCCAACTTCGCAGTAGGACCTGAAAGAGTCCACCACTGATCCGCTTCCTTCCCTAAGAAGTGAGAAGCTAGACGGACCTTGTCCTCTTCAAGGACATCATAAAGAGAAAAACTCTTCTCCATCTCTCGTAACCACACCGAAAGTTTAACGGGATCAACTTCGCCATCGTAGGTTTTTGCTTGGCTCCTCGATAGCTGTGAAGCAACCCACGTATAACTCCCGTGTCTCTCTCGCTCAGGAACAGGAGTAGGAATCGAATTAGCCTGCTGGTTTTGCTGGTTCTGCTGGTTTTGGATAATTACGGTAAGAGCTGCTAAAATAGTGTTGTCAATCCTCGGAGGCATCTTGCAAAATTAAAACACAGATTAGTACTTATCATTTAGCAAGAACAAAGAGACTACAACATAAATCCTAATCTACCCATCTTACCCTTCTATCTCACGGTTTATTATTTTATTAAGGTCAAGTTATTTATACAAGGGTACACAAACGTGCGTAGGGAGCAAAATAGCTCTGATACCAACTGTGACACCCTCAAATTTGCGGAAAGAAAAAAAAATAATTTAAATACATAAAAGATACAAATATAACGAAG
>JAIUZE010056554.1:337-19310 GCA_022085475.1 Heliosperma pusillum
TGAAAATATCTTAGATATTCTTATTAATTTAATCAAAAGAATTAAAATATCTAACGTGAGTGGAAACCGATGACATGGGCGCGTGACTCATGCCAAAGTCGAGTTTCGATTTTGTTGCGCGCTTTACGATGCGTCGGGAATAGTTAAATGACGTTCGGTTAAAACCGTAAACGTTATTCTTTAAATTCCGAATAAATTCAAAATAATTATATTAAATTATGATACATCTTAATAAATCTAAATAAAAATAAATCAAAAATATATTTTTTTAAAAAAAATTTCGGTCTTCAAACTTACAAGGCGAGTCGGGAAAAGTCAACGAAAGTCAAAGTCGACTTAAAAAGTCGAGAAAAGTCAAAAATGACTTAAAAGTCAAGAAAAGTTTATGACGACTTAAAAGTCAAGAAAAAGTCAATGACGACTTTAAAAAGTCAAGGAAAGTCAAAGACGACTTAAAGGTCAAGAAAAGTCAAAGATGACTAAAAACAGTCTTTTCATGAAATCTCTCAGAAATTCCAAATACGAACGCGGAATTTCAAAATAAGACTCGGAACAAAAATTTCTATTTTAAAAACTTAAGTTCTACTGAAAAGTGTTAGTCAATATTTTTACTAGAAAAATTGGGTACTTTTCGGGTTGTTACACTAACCATCAACCCACATGAACTTCTTGACCCAAAACCTTCAAAGTTCACCTTTTTCCGATAAATAAGGCGACAAGAACCCAAAACCAAAACTTGGGAAGAGGCGGTCTTAAAACAACGTTAAAAGTATCGATATTTTATTAGCTAGAAAGAAAGAGGGTGGTGAGGGGATTCCAAAACATTAAACGAAGTTGAATTTGGTTAATAAATGAAGACGTTATGTCCGTCTTAAGTTTAGATCTAGAAAAATGGGTTTTATAAAAATTTGGAGGAAATGAATATTTTATGGTATGAAAATGAAGAGGAGGATGAGAGAAGAAGATTGATATAAAAATCGTCAAGTTTCGTTCAGAGACGGAGAAATGACATCCGTCTTAAGTTTAGGAAGTTATGAAGTATTAATGGTGGTTTTGGGTGTATGAGGAAGAAGATGAAGGTATTATGTTGCTGAAATTTTGAGGAGGAATGAGGAGGGATAAATGAGTTTATTTTGAGAAGGTGAGTAAGAGAAGGCCCCAATTTCATATCGGGTCAACTCACGTGGATTTTCGCGTAGAATCTGATTATGGATTGATAACGGACTGAAATGCGACGGTTTCTACCCAACTAAACTAAATTCTATTTAACATTAATTTAAAGCCACAAAATCATAAATTATCGGCTTAAAATATTTTAACCAATAAAAGTAAAAGACGAATTTATAAAATTTACGACTTTAGTAAATTACCCGTTTTAAAAATATCTGGGGTGTTACAATATTTATAAGTGTCCACAAATATAATAGTACGAGGCCTTTTGGGAATGAGCCCAAGAGTAAATACGTGAGAGCTTGGCTGAAAGCGGAAAATATCGTCTTATTACCGACAGTGTACACAGCTGAAGCAGAGGCCCAACACGAGATATTCACGCTTCCGCACAACATAGTGGAATACTAATATGTGGAAATAAATAAAGTATGATTGAAAATGTGGGTTACATGTTATATAAACCACAAATAATAAACAAATAAGAAAATGTGGAAGATCTTTGTAAATTTCCGGTTTAGAAAATGTGGAAGATGTTAGTGAATAGGAGAGATTATTTTGTAAAGCTTAATGTGTAAATAAACGAGCTCAAAAATTTTATAGTAAAGCTCACAAGCTTTAAAACAATATTCGAAAATTTTAACATAAAATTTAGAAATCACTCAATTTATACTACATCGACTATATAATCTATGAATTGCTCCATTACCGTGAGTTCTAGGGGGAGTCTAAAAACATTTCAGTACCCTACTTATTTGACACTTGATATTCAGTAATGCTTTTGTTTATTATATAAAAAAATAAATAAAATTATCAAATATAATATAAAAATTATCTATAAGTTTAGAAAATATCTATTTGGAAGTTTATAACATAATGTTTATATCCTATAAACATCCTACATGCTACATACACACAATGTATATCCTATATTGACATCCATTTTGTAGACTTGTCATACGTTTATTCGATGAAACTAAAATTATATAAGCAGTAGGTAGCTGATTAAATTTAGGAAATTTTGTTTATTTATTTTAAAATTTAAGTCTAATAAATTAAATACCAACATATACAAAAATCAATTTTGATAAATCAAGTAACTTATAAATTTTAGGGATGTAAATATGCAAACATATTTAATTAGTATAAAACTCTCATAAAATTAAGCAGGTAGCAAAAGTAAATGTCTTAGTATGGAAAATGATTGTACTGAGAAGAGTAGTAAATGTAACAGTAAACAGATATATGAGTATTAAAAAAAAAATATGAACGAAAATAGTGAAAGTAACTATACAAGCTGCGGAATTAATAAAAGTAAATGTCCTAACATTGGAAATAATGAAATTTATAGTTGTAATAGTAAGAGTAGTGTAAGTAACACTAGTAACGGCAAAAGTAGAGAAACTAACAGTTTAACAGCGGGATTAGTGACGGTGTCTCATAAATTAGTTGATAAATATTCCTTAACCATAATTTTAAGAAATCCATTAACAAATATATCATAATTGGAAAATATACAAATTAGAAAAGTCAACGCAATTTGAAAAAGTGAACTTTTTTCTCGGGTTCCATGGAAAAGAAGTCCACAGTTAAGCGTGCTTGGCTAGGTGTGACACCCCGCGATTTCGCAATAAAGTAACCCCGTAGATTTGCAGCGGAAATACGAGATTTTAAAAAAACTTTAAATGCAAAACCGAGAATGTCACTTTTTGTTATAGAACCAAAACTTACTTAATAAATCATATATACAAATTTTAACTTAAATAAATACAAGGGCCCCCGATCCCTTGATAAATACACAAATGAGATACTAAAACTAATATAAACTGCAACGCTAAGGGTAAATCGCTGTAAGTACAATCCTCGCTAGCTCACTCGTCAAAGCCCGATGCAACACCGGCCTGAAACCTGTTCATTCATGAAACATGAATGTCACAGTCACTGGGGAGTAATTCGGGATTCTCCCAGTCACATCACATCAAAACGTACATACCAAGCGCATATAAACATACATTATCATCATCAAATATAAAAAATATCATCATCATATATAAACAATATCATCATCGTAAGCAATGTCATCAACATGTATACGTCATTATTATCAAGTAACCAAGCCTTAGGAAAGACTCACCTTGGCAACAATATCGTTACTATCGGTTTGTATCTCACCGTTAGTAACCATATAGTCGAAGAGGTCGAGGAAACAACTCACATGAAAGCACAAGCCATTTAGATATCCATTTCACATCCAACAAATCACCATGAAAGGCAATCACACTATCATAGTAAAGTGAAATGCACTAGCATTTGCACAGACTATAGACTCCAATCCTCCCGATAGGACTACGATAATAGTACGGTCCTATTCTAAATCTGGCAAGACTCTCGGGACAAGGCGTGTACCCGATTCGACATGTGGATAGGCATGCACACATCTAAGAATCGGTCAACAAAATAGAACCCGAGTAACCCAAATCCGGCAGGGCGGCCAACTGCAGTGGCAGACAGAGAATAAGTATATCAATCTTGGCAGGGCGTCCAACAAGAAAGGTTGTCATAATAGCAAGTGCTCATACTCTGGCAGGGCGGCCAACAGAGATGAAAATAAAGCAAAGGTCAAGCAAGTACGCTACATCAAAAAGACACCACCTTGCAAGGATACAACATTTGACGGTCGTGTCGATCAACGCATTGTGTTTGTAACACCCGGAAATGTACCCTATTTTTCTAGTAGAAATATTTTACGAAATCTTTTCAGCAAATTTAAGTTTTAATATAGAATTTTATGTTCCGAGTCGAATTTAGAATTTCCGAGTTCGTATTTGGAATTTCAACGAGATTCCATGAGAATCCCGTCTTAAGGCGAGTTTGACTTTTCTTGACTTTTAAGTCGTCTTTGACTTTTCTTGACTTTTAAGTCGTCTTTGACTTTTCTTGACTTTTAAGTCGTCTTTGAGTTTTCTTGACTCTTGAGCCGTCTTTGACTTTTGTTGACTTTTTTCTTATATAAGTCATACTACCACTTAACCTATTTTCATTCACAACACAATTCAACATCTCCTTCTTCCTTATCAAACCACCAAAACCTAAACCCCCTTCCTTGATCGATCTTAGAATGATCGCTACGTCTTCATTTCTTGCTCAAATTCACGTAAGTTCGTCTCATTCTTCCCCTCTTACCTTCCTCTATCCGTATTGGTAATAAAATTATCGTCTTTCTCGCTTTTTAAATTATCCGTCTTTCTCAAGGTGAATTATATTCATCTTTATTACCTAATTGTAGGTGGAGACTACTAGGAAGGCTTAGTAATCGATTAAAGACGCGTAAAGGTAACGGTGAAGGGTTACTCGGTATCATTTACGTGTTTTACATGCTTTATATGCTAGAATTCGTATTAGATTACGATTAGTAAGTTTAGGAATTATGTTATGGATGATGATTGTTGTTATTTGATGATTTTTGATGATGAAGATTGATTGTTGATAGTTGATAGAAGTGAATTATGAAGATTGGAAATGATAGAAATGGTGTTGTTGTTCTCGGGTGGACTCGTGCAGTTTCACTGCATTGACCCTTTTTCATAGAATGATCATATCTCCTTCGTTACTTGCTTTTTTTGGGCTTGTGACCACTCGTTGGAACCATAAGAGGATAAGCTATCACCTCGACTTGGAATTTCTGCATTCCCATATTTAGAACTCTAGTTATGACCGTTTGAAGTGGACCCTTGTTTTTGTTAGTTTCCAAACTTGTGTTTTGTGTGTAGTTGTGCTCCGAGCCGGGGTACCGGCCGCCTCCCTCCACACCGGCCTGGAACACGGCTGTGTTTTCTTCTTGAAATTTCTAAAACTCGTAATTTATATTAGTTCGCATGATTCGTTTATCGTATAATTTTACGTAGTGACTTATAATATTCATGTTTTGGATATATGATATTTCATTCGCTTGTATCACATGTTTTGTGACGGTTTTTGCTATGTCCCACTTTGAGTCGGTTTTTACAAATGTTACGGTTTGAGCACTATTTTGTCTTGTGCTTTGTACTCTCATTCCCTTGGCTACCTTCCCGTTCGTAAGGCTGGAATGTCGGAACGGAGAGGTATCCTACTGCTTAAATGCATGTGTTAGTGGGCATACGACGACGTTGTTGGGAGTTGAACGCTATGCGTTGATCGACCCGGCCGTCAAATGTTGTGTACTTGCGAGGTGGTGTTATTTGCATGTAGCGTACCGCTTGTTATGAGGCTTGAGCTCTTTTCCGCCTCTTTCGTGAATTTGACCGAATTTGGGGTACTCGGCGTCTATGATTGACCGAGTCTTGGATGTGAAACGTCTTACCACATGTCGAATCGGAACACGTCTTATTCCGAGAGTCTGGCCAGGTTTAGACTAGGACCGTATTATTATCGTCATCCTACCGGGAGGAAATTAGTCTACATATACGAAATGTAGCATCGTATATGAGTTCAGGGAAACGTCTTATCCCGTGGATGCCTGTTAATCATACTTGCCATGTACACGGTGCTAGTGCGTTTCATTTACCGTGAGAGTTGTCGTCTTTGAGTCGTCGTTCTTTGAATGCGTGATTTCATGATATTATTCATGGTCATTGCATGATTGGACACCGTCAATGTCTTGGTTCGTGAATGGATGATAATATGTTGGATTTATGGTGATCATCGCATGACTTGACTTGGTTTGTCTGTCGAGTCTCAATCTTATCAATTTTATACCGCTAATGGTAAGATGCAAGCCCTAGTGAGCGTATTCGGTTGCCTAAGAGTGTTTCCCCCGAGTCTTTGTATAGCATGATGGATTCGATCTTGTACTTCATATGCTTTTATCATTATATATTGGACTGCCTATCTATTCTTATCGTATCTCACATGTATATCTATATATGCATGATTTTACTTTTGTATTTCCTTATATGTACGTTTAATGTGATATGGCTGGGAGAACCCGGAGTTACTCCCCACTGATTGTGGCGTTCATGTTTTTCATGAATGAACAGGTTGCTTGCATGGATGGCTTTTTGCTTGACATTTTGGGTTTGGGTGTGAGCTAGCGGGCGTTGTCCCTGGATTAAAACACCTCTAGACGATTTTAGCTAGTTTGCTAAACACTTGTTCTTTGTTAACATTTTGAGAGACTCCGTCTCTTTGTTGTATTCCATACTTAGTTTGAAATATTTTGACACTCCTCGTATTTTATATCTTGCATGTATAAAAGTTTTTAAAATATCGTATTTCCGCAAATTTCTTCACATGCTTGTATGTTTTATATTTCCGCATTCGCGAGGGTTGTCACAGTGTTCGCCTCCCAACAACGTCGTCATATCCCTACTAACAAAAGTGGAATGTACCTCTATCACTCCGACATAAAGTCTAACGAGTATAAAGGTACAAACGGGGAATGAGAGCTTAATATCATCCAACAACCAAAACTCAACCGAATACTCATGGCATAAATGACTTACACGAGTTAAACATTCAAAACCGTAACTAAACATGTGAATGAAGCATAAGATAGATGTAATAGTGATAAACAAGCGCCAATACATGATACATAAGCATTAGACAAAGTTTAAGGAGAATGGGTAATAAGAAACATAAAGCCCATCCAAAACATGTTTGAAACCATCTAAAACAGGGGTAAGACCAATATGCATAAGAAAACATCCATAAACCGTCATTAAACATGTGAATGGGGTCTTAGAAATTTATTTCAATGATAAAAGAGTGTTAGCATATCCCGTCACAAGCATTAGAAAAAATATATAGAGTACAAGGAACAAGACAATGCAAGAAAAGAGGTAACAGACCAACTATGCTTAACTCTGGGGGAAAGCACTGTCAAGTTGGGATAAGCACGGTGAGAACCGCATGGTCTATGCCTATCAAGAGGTGTTACGCACAGTCACTTTAAGGAAAGCACGGTGAGAAGCGCACTGTGTAGCCTTCTCTGGAAGAGTTGCCCACGGTGCGCACAACTCAGTACATGCATTGTGCGACCAATTTTTGTAAAATGGTCATATCTCACTCGTTTCTTGGTATTTTTGGTGTGTGAGCCACCGTAAGAACCGTAAGAGGAAAGGATAACTCCTGGATTTAAAATTACATCAATAACATTTGTAGAACTCGAGATATGAGCGTTCAAAGTTGATCCTTCATATAGATACATTCCAAACTTACTTTTCTCATTCCAATTTTCCCTCAAACTTTCATGAAACTTGTTTAAACACCTTAATACCCATTCTAGCACCTCAAAAGAATATGTAAATACCCAAGAAGGATTCTCAAGCCTCATTTACGATTTAGACACGAATTTACAACGGTCAATTCCAAGAATTGACAGCAACACAAAACCGCAACTTTACCCAAATCAAACAACTTCTAAGTTGAGCACAATATCACTAAAATAATATGGATTTTCCTCAATGAGCATAAGACTAACATATTTGTGATATAAGTAACATGGAAGGAGCATAAACATGACTAACTAACAACATTAGCACATCCCCTTCATAAGTTCACTAAATAATACATTTAATCAATTTATATGAACTCAAACTCATTTGCACTACCAACATCAATCTATCACTAATCATTATTACACACAACATATGAGCAACAAAACACTTAATTAAACAACCAAGAAGTAATTAATCCCTCATTAATGACTTTGAAACACATTTATATGGGAAGAAGGGAAGTAAGCATACAAACCACTAATTCCCACCATATCAAGTCAAATGATGCATAACTCAACAATTCAACATGAAAGATTATGAATTCATACAGTTAGATAACAAAGAACTCATCTTTATCAAAATTACTACCCTAAAACACATTGAAAACACATAAAATGTGATATCGAGTAACCCGTCAACATTACCTTATTATCACTCCAATTAAGCAATCCTTAGGCAACCTAAAAAAACCAACGAATTCGTTGACCCAACTACTCAAAATTCCACGCTTTAATGACGATTAATATGCTAGGAAACTCAAACCAAAATTCTGGAAAATTGGTCTTAAAACAAAGTTAAAAGTTTTAATCTTTTATTAGCTAGAGAGAAGCAGGATGGTGAGAGGATTACAAAACATTAAACAGAATTGAATTCTGTTAAGAAATGAAAAAAGTTATGTTCGTCTTAAGATTATATCTAAATTAATGGGTTTCATAAAAAGTTGAAGGAAAGGGATATTTTATGCTATGAAAAGGAAGAGGAGAATTAGAGGAGAAGATTGATGTAAGAATCGAAAAGTTTCGTTAAGATACGAAGAAATGGCATCCGTCTTAAGATGGAGGTTTAATGGAATTTTTGGTGTTGAGGAAGAAGATTAAGTGTGCTGAAAAATGGAGGAGGGAGGTGGAGAATTGTGGGTTTGTTTGTAGAATATGTGTAGTAATAAACTTAATACTCAAGGTGGGTATTTACTTAATCGGATTTTTGAGTAGAGTCCTATTATTGGTTCATAACGGACTGAAATGCGACGGTTTCTAGCCAAATATATTATATTCAATTTCTCATTAATTTAAAGCTACGAAATCATAAATTATCGATTTAAAATATTTTAACCAATAAGTTAAAAGGGAATTTTATAAAATTAACGACTTTAATAAATACCCATGATTATAAAATCGGGGGTGTTACATTAGGAGTAGTCTTAAGAGTTTGCCCACGATATTATGAGATTTGTTTGATTGCTGGTGACCTCTTGGGAAGGTTCCAGGATGCTCATGTGTGAGGACAAAATGTGCTGAAAAATATCGGTGTTTTTAAATATGCCTTGAATCTGTTCGTATTCTCCATCTGATTTAGTTTCCTTATTTGTTTAGGAAACTATTATTTACTTTCCTTGTCTGTTTAGGAAATTATTATAGGGTTTCCGATGTCTGTTAGGGTTTCCTAAATCGGGTTAGGAAACATCTGTTACGAGAATACTATATAAACTCTCATACGCCGTTTCTTTTATTCATTCAGAAATCTGTTAATCTGTCTGAGTCATCTGAAATCCGAATACTTAGACGAGTATACTTTGAAATCTGTAAATCCTCAAGATCAATAATATTCTTCCCTACTGCCGGTGGACGTAGCTAACAAATAGTTAGTGAACCACGTAAATCTGATGTCTTTTTCACGTATTTATTTATCTTTCGTACATCCGATATAACAAACTGGTATCAGAGCCAGATTTATGTAAGCTCCTAAATCTGGTAAGAAAGATGTCTGGAATCAGCCTGAAAATTGATAAATAAATTCTGTGACACCCTCAAATTTGCGGAAAGAAAAAAAAATAATTTAAATACATAACGAAGGGTGTCATAAATAAAAAGGGTCATTACAAAACGGAAATAATATTATACATAAGAATTATACAAGACAGGAGGCATATCTCCCGTATAAATACGGAAATAAAAGAGTGTATAATAATATACAATCTAAGAACCGAATATAGGTCCAAGGTAAATACTTCGCTCGCTAGCTCGTCAATGTACCCAAAGTATGCATCACCACCTGTTCGACCGCATTAAATATAAACACGGAAGCCACAGTCAGTGGGGAGTAACTCCGAGTTCTCCCAGCCACGAAATGTCAAGTTTAATAAAACATGAATAACATAAAAGCAATGTATATGGAAAATACAAAACTTTAACATATATGATATGCTTTTCATGTTATGAAACAGATAACTAACAAATAACCTAGCATGTGAAAGCTATCATGTGAAACCGATAATAAACTATAACTCGAGGTAGGGAAGCTGGTATGCTAGCTCAGAGGTTCCTCTCAGAAACATGGCCGTGAGACACTCAAACCCTAATCAACACGTAATCATGTGAATCAGTTAACAATCGGTAATCCAAACTCTATCAATCTTAGCCGGCTTGCATCTCACCTTCTAAAACTCATGGAATCATACAAACATGAAAGACAAATACTTCTACAAACAGGCATAAGTTCTTAGCACAGTCAATAGTCGACTTCTGTAACTCGAGGCTATACCACAAGGTAGGAAAACATCCTAGTCCTAGACTGATCAGACCTAGCGACAACAGCTATTCCATTCCCCGTCCCATGACATAACCGTCTATGAGAAACTCTACTAGGCGACCCCCTAAGCAGAGATGGCTAGTACTTAAGCTGGCTCCCTTCCCAAAGCGTAACTCTTAGGATGCCATGCCCCGACTTGGAGATAAGCCCCCCAGGCCGTGACACAAAAGCTATCGACGGTGAACTATATACTCGTTAAAGACAGTACTTGCCTATCTATGTCATGGTCCAAGATACTCATTTAGAATTAGAATGGTCAAGACGCCATATACTCATAATTCTCTATGGGTACTTAGTCAACACGACATATACATACAATCAAACAGTCACGGAAAGAACTTCCTATCATGTGACTAATTGCATATAAATAATAATCAAATATCATATCGCCTCATATCTACTAAGGCTAATTCATTAATTAAATACAACCTTACTTGAAGACAAATCCCCGACCCGAGTCCCGCGACGGGTCATCAGTCAAAACGGGGCTGACTAGATCTTAGTTTGACCAAACCCGTTTGGTCAAACCGGCTAGAAACAGAGTCTTTTCCACATAGACATAAAATCAACATATTCATATCATGTTATTTTATTAAGACTTCTAACATGTGAATTATTCCATCATACCAAAACCCGTTTGACTAAAAGGATATTAAATTAAACTACGATCTCGTCTTATAATTTCTAACATGTGAGAAATAATAATTTAATGAAAAACCTTTTTAATTAAATCTTTTACTTATTAATATTTCTCGCTTGCTAATTATTACAAAACGCGATAAAAATGACGATAACTCAAAAACCGTCACAAGTCCCAAAGTGGGACCCACGGGCTGATTTTTGGGCCAACATGACACGGCCTGAACTGGGCCCCCACGGACAGATTTGGGCCTGTTTTAGCCTTTTAACGATTTTACTAAAACCGTTTCTAATTAATTCCCGCATGCTTTAACATAATTAAAACCCGTCAAAACAACAACCAAACAATCAAACATCGACACAACCCAAAGACCAAAACCCGGACCCACCATGAACCAGCCCAGACCGGCCTGGACCGGGCCTGAACCGGCCTGGACCGGCTGGTTTTGGGTCCGGTTCACAGCCTTCCCCACGGTTCACACCACAAACAACCCCAAATTAATTCCAACATGTTTTAATTATCAAACTACCATTTTTAACAACCATCATACAAAATCATGATTAAAAATAATTCATCCAAATTCCTCAAGAACACTAAACTTATTAAAAATTCATACAACATGCTAAAAATCACTACTTATCATGTTACTACCAAAAATCCCTAAATCACAATAATATGAACCAAAATTAAAGATGAACCAAAACTAAAGAAACACAAAGCTAAAGGCTATGTTACTAACTAAAATCCATGAATCATAATAATATGAACCAAAACTAAAGAAATAAAAGCTATGTAACATATATCCGTCGAGTAACTCGGAATCGTTACATAAGCTAGTAAAATCAATTAGCACCAAAATAAGAAGTAAAGAAAAATAAGAAACCCGTCTTCTAATCTTCTCCTAAAATATACGAGTCACCAAACTCGTCTTAAAAATCTTCCCCTATAAGAAATGACAAGAAAAACATTATTAGAATTAAAACTTGATTTTCCATAATTAAAGTTGAAAACGATTTTGTCGGAATTGAAATAAACCGTACTTGAAGATGGAGAGCGAAGAGGAGATTCTAGAAATATAAGTTAGGACGGATTTAATTAAGAAATGAAGATTTTATGAAGGTTTTGCTCAAGAACGATGAAGAACAATTGAAGAACACGATGAACAAATGAAGAACGATGAATAAAGTGATATTTAGATCTTAATTTGATTTGTTGAAAAATGAAAAGTTGTTAGTGAGTATGTGGTGAGTGAGGGCCGTGTAAATATAGAGGAATTAGGAAGTCGGATTTTGAAATTGTTGTTACGGAATTGACTCGCGTTTAATAATTATATTACGGTAATCGATTAAATATAATTAGCGATTAAGTTAATTGAACTAAATATCAAGATATTATGTTATTATAATGAAAAGAAAGGAAAATATCAAGGTGAAAGAGAGGACAAAGGAGACGTGTGAAATGGTGAGAAATCGGGTCTGTTTTTAAGCGATTTGCGGAGTTTAAATTGACAGACCGATAAAGTTACAAATATCTTAGATATTTTTATTAGTTTAATCATATTAATTAAAAGATCTAATATGAGTGGAAAAAAAGTGACATGACGCGTGTGACTCATGTCAAAGTCGGGTTTCGGGACTTAAGTTGACCCGGGAATACTTAAATGACGTTCGGTTAAAACCGTAAAAGTTATTCTTTAAATTCAGAATAAATTCAAAATAATTATATTAAATTACGATAAATTCCGATAAATCTTAATAAAAATAAATTAAATTTATTATTTGTCAAATATAATTTCGGTCTTCAAACTTACAAGGCGAGTCGGGAAAAGTCAACGAAAGTCAAAGTCGACTTAAAAGTCGGAAAAAAGTCAAAGATGACTTATAAGTCAAGAAAAGTTTATGACGATTTAAAAGTCAAGAAAAAGTCAAAGACGACTTAAAGTCAAGAAAAGTCAAAGATGACTAAAAACGGTCTTTTCATGAAATCTCTCAGAAATTCCAAATACGAACGCGGAATT
Source organism: Heliosperma pusillum (assembly GCA_022085475.1). Classification (NCBI taxonomy): domain Eukaryota; kingdom Viridiplantae; phylum Streptophyta; class Magnoliopsida; order Caryophyllales; family Caryophyllaceae; genus Heliosperma; species Heliosperma pusillum. Next base: position 13,227 of record JAIUZE010056554.1, read on the forward strand.
TCAAAATACGACTCGAAACAATAAATTCTATTTTAAAAACTTAAGTCTACTGAAAAGTGTTAGTAAATATTTTCCCTAGAAAAATAGGGTATATTTCGGGTTGTTACAAATTCACAGGAGGGAATAGTTTTAATTTGTGGAAAATCAATATGCGGGCTTTGTTGAAACAACAAGGGCTGTGGGTGCCGCTTGTGAAGAAGGCGGCATAACTCGTCAATGCTGAGATGGCTATTCTGGAGGGCGAGGCACACTCGACGATTTTGTTCAGTCTTTCTGATAATGTTATTGATGTGGTCGTTATACACCAAAAATAAAACCTAAGTCTACTAACTAAGAAGATAGCGGAAGTAGGATCGATCTCCACAGGGAGGAAATTAACTAACTGTAATCTAAATCTGCAAGTAACAATCTGGGAAGTTTTGAAAAGGTTTTAACTAACTAAATAAGATTAAAGGAAAGAGAAATAAAGGAAGAAATAAATATGGAATAAATATGATAAAGAGAGAATATACTAGGATTCGGTCCACTGCAATATTGGCATCTACGGGTCAACTAAGTTAGTCAATCTATCAATGAGAAGAGCAACGGTTTTTTCCTCTCGGTCTCAAATCACCCTATGGATTTTCCTAATTAACTTTCGCCCTCTTAGGAGTCACCTATCAATTCTAAGCAAGTCTTCCCTTCCAATTTTTCGATCCAGGTCGGGGTTAACTACCTAGCCTAGTCTCCTGCGTGCACTCATTCGACTAAACCTCAATTAAATTGCTTAGACTGATTCTCATATTCAAGACTAACTAAAATATCTATCCTAACATGCCTCTACTACAGTTTCCCTCATCCCTACATACAAGAGAATTAGCTACTCATGTTATTAACGATGCTAACTAAGACGATTAAACATATGGCGATAGACATAATAAAATCGCAATTAACAAGCATGAACAATAACGCAGCAGTAATTAGGAAGAGTAAACAATGATTAAGCCTAAAAGATAAAAATAAAAGAGAGAAAGTAGAAGTTTACAATCTTAGCAATCCGGCGTAAAGAACAACCACGTTGATAAACCCGAATGTAAACTAAAGGAAGAAGAGAGTTCAGAAACTAGAAGCTAAGTGGTGATGATCAGGGATCACCCCATGATAACCTAATGACGAAAATAAGAGTCTTAAATAAGCATAACACGACTCTAAACCCTAATTAAGCTATAGACTTAAGGCCCATGATAGATTGTACTCGATCGAGGGAAAATACCACTCGATCGAGGACTTAATCGGAGGAAATCACTCGATCGAGTAACAATTCTACTCGATCGAGCAACTTTTCAGCGGATAATACTCGATCGAGCACATGACAGCTCGATCGAGCAACTATTCTCTTCAACGCTCCTCGATCGATCAAATACATAGTCGATCGAGATCTTTTGGCTTATCGTGCAGTGTTGGACATGGCTTTGGACTTGATTGCGATCGGTTTCATGCTTCCCCATGCAAGAGCTTCTGTTTCGTTCCTTCCATTCTCCTAAATGCATGCAAAGTGGACTGTTTTGGCTCGGTTTCTGCTACTATGCAGCTTGTGCCTACAAAATGGTAATGAAAGTACAAAGTAGCCAAATAGGGGCATATGGTGACATAATATCACCTAAATGACATATAAATGCGTGCATAAATGGACTAGAAAGTCTATATAAAATACACGCATCAAACTTCCCCAAACTAAACCTTTGCTTGTCCTCAAGCAAACTAAATGCAGCTATATGGAACAAAATAAACCTAGGGGAATGGAGTAAGTCTCAGAGCTAGGTACAAGTCAATATTAAACAGTTTAATGCACTCATTCAATCGCTACAAAGCTTAATACGAAAGTGAACGAATTCATACAATCTTGGAAATAAATTAGACTTTCGACCTTGCAAGACTCAACCAAATTCGGACTCTCACGGGTCACTCTTCTCTCAACAAGCAAATGGTAAGTAAATATGTATAAGAAAGAGAGAAGAAAATATAGTCACTCACCTAGACTACGACCGACACAACATGCATTGCTAACTAATATGAAAGATGATTCAAGCACCGTACACACGCATAACCACCGTTCAAGGACAATCACGTGCCGAACATTTGCAAAAATATGGATATGTGAGGCTAATTGGTAAGAAGGGGCAAAACAATTAATGGAAATGTGAGGGTGAATAGCCAAGCTAGTTCCTAACAAGACCGCAATATAACTCGTTCCATCTTCCAACCATCAAAAATTAAGCTCGATGCCTTACCAAATCTAGGCATAAACAACACAAATCCCAAATAACACCTCGACAAAATAATGATACGCATAGGAGGTGTAGATAACAGAAACTTCAGCCAAATATTTTTTTCTCATTATTTTTTCATTTTTTTCATTTTCATTTTCTTTTCATTTTATTTCTTTTTCTTTCTTGGCTTTCTGAGGAAAACCACCCGATCGAGTAGAATGAGTCACTCGATCGAGGCACATACAATATAATCTGCTCGATCGAGCTGAAAGCTACTCGATCGAGGCACTAATCAACACTTCTCTTCTTTTTCTCGCAAATACCCACTCGAATCAATGAAACGAGCCAAAACCTGACACAACGGTAAAATATACCTCGACTACAAACTAGCTCGGCATAGGTAGGCTCAGTTTTGGATGTAGTTAAGGGCAACATGCAGATATGGCTTTATGTGGAGTTAATGGGGTAGAATGAGGAAAAGGGAGATGCAAATATTCTCAAAACACGTAATACCGACCACAAACCCAATGCGTGCCGGCAATAAGAAATCAAAATTCATATACAAGCAAATGACACGAGATGTGGGGAGTAACTACTCTCATTCCTAGATGAACTGGTCATAGATGTCACCAGTTATAGGCTCTAAAACTCAGAGTATATAAGTAGTTTGCCAAAATGTTGAGTCAAGTCTAATAATCAAATTTAAATTCCAAGACAAAATTCAATAGTTCACTACTTCGATTTTACTAAGTAAGTCAAGAAAGGTGCAAGGAATAGCCTAAAATAGACTTGTAGTGCAATTTCATCACGAACAAGACTCCAATCCGACTCGACTATATGCAAAAATAAACGTGATATTTTTGATTTTTTCAAAATTTTCTAATTAACATGAATTGTAAACGTGAATGTAATACAAATGCAAATGCAAATGCAGACGCAAAAGGATGTAAAACACCTCCCCAAACCAAAACAGACAATGTCCTCATTGGCTAAAGCACAAAAGCATATAAGGGGAAGGGAAAAAAACAACATAATTCATGTACCTATGGAAGGAAATATATATAAAGGATGAAGAAACAAAAGGGACATGAACAACTCACAAAACAAAGCTTCCACAAACCAGCATCAAACTGGGGGTCGATCGAGAAGAAATTCTACTCGATCGAGCACATTTTCAGGCACTACCGCTCGATCGAGTAGGTCTTCCTTACTCGATCGATCACTTTCTGAATTGCACGGCCGACGACTGTGAGCAGCTGATTTCCTCTTCGTTTTCCTGCAAAAACGATGCCAAACGATACCCAAAGAAAAATACCAAGCATTGTCTAACAGGAAAACAAGTTGTTAATCTAAACTACGGATTATTGCGTAATAGTCTAATTGTCTAATTGTCTAATGAAAACGCAATAAATTGTTTGTTACAATTTGCACGGGGTTGCAAACCCGGCTAATAACCACATAGGTTTTTGACAAGGCCACCTTCAGGCCTTTGACTTGCGGAAGTACCCTCAGCTGTGGTAATTTCCGCCTTCTTCTTCCACACATACGATCTTTTCTGGGAGTCTAGCTCCACTTCTGAATTACTCGAACATGTGTGAACTTCTTTCATCTTCGCTGTTACGGTAATCTCAACAGTCGAAGACGGAATCAGGAGTACTCAAGTCTTCCTCCAGAACAGTCTTATCTATCCCTCTCTACCTGCGCATACACAACTATAGAGAGAAAGATAAGAACAGTCTTAAGGAATTAGAAATTCCTTAAGACGAGACAAAAATAAATAACAGAAAATTAAATTGCCTCCCTGGCAACGGCGCCAAAATTTGATGTGGTCGTTTTACACCAAAAATAAAACCTAAGTCTACTAACTAAGAAGATAGCGGAAGTAGGGTCGATCTCCACAGGGAGGAAATTAACTAACTGTAATCTAAATCTGCAAGTAACAATCAGGGGGGTTTTGAAAAGGTTTTAACTAACTAAATAAGATTAAAGGAAAGAGAAATAAAGGAAGAAATAAATATGGAATAAATTAGATAAAGAGAGAATATGCTAGGATTCGGTCCACTGCAATATTGGCATCTACGGGTCAACTTAATCAGTCAATCGATCCATGAGAAGAGCAACGGTTTTCTCCTCTCGGTCTCAAACCACCCTAGGGATTTTCCTAATTTACTTTCGCCCTCTTAGGAGTCACCTATCAATTCTAAGCAATCCTTCCCTTCCAATCTTTCGATCCAGGTCGGGATTAACTACCTAGCCTAGTCTCCTGCGTGCACTCATTCGACTAAACCACAAATAAATTGCTTAGACTGATTCTCATATTCAAGACTAACTAAAATAATCTATCCTAACATGCCTCTACTACAGTTTTCCTCATCCCAACATACAAAAGAATTAGCTACTCATGTTATTAACGATGCTAACTAAGACGATTAAACATATGACGATAGACATAATAAAATCGCAATTAACAAGCATGAACAATAACGCAGCAGTAATTAGGAAGAGTAAACAATGATTAAGACTAAAAGATAAGAATAAAAGAGAGAAAGTAGAAGTTTACAATCTTTGCAATCCGGCGTAAAGAACAACCACGTTGATAAACCCGAATGTAAACTAAAGGAAGAAGAGAGTTCAGAAACTATAAGCTAAGTGGTGATGATCAGGGATCACCCCATGATAACCTAATGACAAAAATAAGAGTCTTAAATAAGCATAACACGACTCTAAACCCTAATTAAGCTATGGACTTAAGGCCCATGATAGATTCTACTCGATCGAGGGAAAATACCACTCGATCGAGGACTTTATTGGAGGAAATCACTCGATCGAGTAACAATTCTACTCGATCGAGCAACTTTTCAGCAGCAATACTCGATCGAGCACAGGACAGCTCGATCGAGGTCTTTTCTCTTCAACGCTCCTCGATCGACCAAATATATAATCGATCGAGGTCTTTTGGCCTATCGTGCAGTGTTGGACATGGCTTTGGACTTGATTGCGAGCGGTTTCACGCTTCCCCATGCAAGAGCTTCTGTTCCGTTCCTTCCATTCTCCTAAATGCATGCAAAGTGGACTGTTTTGGCTCGGTTTCCGCTACTACGCAGCTTGTACCTACAAAATAGTAATGAAAGTACAAAGTAGCCAAATAGGGGCATATAGTGATATAATATCACCTAAATGACATAGAAATGCGTGCAATAAATGGACTAGAAAGTCTATATAAAATACACGCATCAAACTTCCCCAAACTAAACATTTGCTTGTCCTCAAGCAAACTAAATGCAGCTATATGGAACAAAATAAACCTAGGGTAATGGAGCAAGTCTCAGAGCTAACTACAAGTCAATATTAAACAGTTTAATGCACTCATTCAATCGCTACAAAGCTTAATACGAGAGTGAACGAATTTATACAATCTTGGAAATAAATTAGACTTTCGACCTTGCAAGACTCAACCAAATTCGGACTCTCACGGGTCACTCTTCTCTCATCAAGCAAATGGTAAGTAAATATGTATAAGAAAGAGAGAAGAAAATATAGTCACTCACCTAGACTACGACCGACACAACATGCATTGCTAACTAATATGAAAGATTATTCAAGCACCGTACACACGCATAACCACCGTTCAAGGACAATCACGTGCCGAACATTTGCAAAAATATGGATATGTGAGGCTAATTGGTGAGAAGGGGCAAAACAATTAATGGTAATGTGAGGGTAAATAGCCAAGCTAGTTCCTAACAAGACCGCAATAGAACTCGTTCCATCCTTCCAACTATCAAAATTAAGCTCGATGCCTTACCAAATCTAGGCATATACAACACAAATCCCA
>JAIUZE010056567.1:507-40352 GCA_022085475.1 Heliosperma pusillum
CCATTCAACGAAGTTACTTCCGTCATCCTTAAGGACACACTTGTCCATGACGGACCGCAACCATGAGTCTCTACCCAAGGTTGCAACGTTTGATGATGTTGACATTATGCGAATATGGTAACTACAACAAAAAGAAATATATAAACATTCATTGTTAATTTACTTGAAAACCATTTTAACAAGTTTAGCATTCATATAATGACCTCTCACTAAATTATATAAATGATTCCAAGACCCATTTTTAAATAAAAATAGTCATCGCATGCTACCTTTATCTAGAACTGGTAAGTCATTACTTGACTAATTCTACCCTTAGAACTCTTGGTTGACGGATTTAAACTAAATCCATCTCCTAGTCCCAAGATAACGCTTATCTCGATGAGTCCAATCCAATTTTAGCTTGTGATCGTATCACCCTACTTACCTGAGGTAAAAAGGGACCCACGAGCGTGGTAGCCCTAATGAACACGGGATTCATAGGTGTTATTAATTGGTAAGGCTAATCTCAATTTTTTTAAACATGTGAGAGATCTTGTCAATTTAGTTATTAAATGCATGTGTGACGATTTTGGCATGAGCGGAAATAAAGCAAGCAACCAAGCAACAATAAAATCCTAGTATGGCCACCTAGCTAATCAAAATTAACTAGATAGTTACAAATTTGAAAACCAACTCCTTGGTCCCTTGCCTCTTCACTTGGAACACCTTCCAAAATGGCACCGTCTTGAGGGAGTCACCGGTCTTCATAAAAATAATTACAAATATACAAATATACAAATTCCTATTACACATTTATTCTATGAAATGAAATTATTAAAATTATACAAACCGGCGATACGAGATCGCAATAAAATTACAACCAAACCGTTATTCCCTTACATTACGGGTAATAACGATAAAAATAACTAGGCCATACTAGGTACAAACTTTGCATAAATTATTAAATAAATGACATTCATTCATTCAACCATAATTAAAATAAATTGTTGCAAAATTCATGCCAAAATCGTCCTAAGTACAATTCATGCTCATTGTAGCTCGATTTTTCCGGGATTTATTGATTTTTAACCATTAAAAATCACTATCAACTTTTAAATCTCATTTAAATTCAAAATAATTAACTAAAATGATTTAGAACTCAAAATTAGTCAATACTAATTTTGTTGGTCATTAATTAGATCGATTTGATTTCATTTGCTAAATATTACGGTTTAATCATAACAATTATGAAATAAAACCAAAATAAAATATAAACATCATAAAATTTGAAACCAAAATTTTTTTTAAATTCTGGAACAATTCCAGCAACTATAAAAATAAAAAGCATTTGCTCAAAAAATTTAAATTAATTTTATGAACAAATAGCTTTGTATTTAATGGTTTTATCAAATAAAAACATTAGATATAGTAAAACAGTGAAACAAATTATGAAAATTCACCAAGAGTATCCAAATCATAATTTAAAATGTAAAGAAAAATTTCAAGATCAGAAATAGAAGTTTCAATTTTATGAACATTATAATCTCATATTATCGACTTTTATCGTATAAAAATCAATAAACATGCAATACATAAGTAAAAGTCACTAAATTTTACATACAATATGTCAGACATGCATGTGAGATCATATTAAAATTTCATGGCGATAATCAACATGCAACTATTTTTAGTTAACTTTTAACTCATAAAATGCATGTTAACTCGGTTTAAACGCCAAAAATCAAAATTAATATCAAATTAATCCCTAAAATCACGAAATTTGACCACCAACATTTTGAGGTCAGTAGGTATACATGCACCAAAAGGTTTTGTCAGAATCGTATTTTAACTCAAAATCTTTGATTTATTAGTTATCTTATAACTTTAATAAAAATGTCCAAAATGAACATGCATGCTACAAGCTAGCTCTGATACCACATGAAAGTTCATAGACCTTAATTAGACTCTTCTAATTAGTTGCTAAATTACTTGTTAATTTAGTATTTAATGATCTATGTAACATGCATGCAAATATAAAGACATTTATATAAAAGAAGAAATTTCCTCACATTGATATGGAAATTATATGGGCATAACATGAACTCCTTCTTGTTTTTCTTGAGCTACAAATATGGATGAACACAAGAAATCTCAAAACTAGAAGACCTCCTTCATGTTGCACCAAGATGACACCAAATAATCTACCCTTATTATTAACTAGATAATAAGATAGATGATATACTACTAATATTAGACTATATTACTACACTAGTAATACTTAGGAAATATTAGTATATGAGAGTTTTTAGTGAGAGGAAGGATTTTAGAGAGAAGTGTAAAAATTGCACAAAATGAAGTAGTTGAAAAATGAACAACATTTGTTCATTATAAAGGCCATTTGGCCGGACCACATTGTCCAAAATTGGACTCTTATTTTGTTCAATTTGATCACATGCATTAGAGTGGAGTGTTGTAGTATAAGTGATGATTGTATCCTACTTGTTATGTCACTTTCAATTGGTAACTAAAGAGTGTAAACAAGATCAACAATCATCACCTTTGTAACTACAATATGACCGGCCATTATGGCCTAGTTTGATACATATTGATTTTTGATATTTGTCTCACAAATACTTATTGATCATATGGTTAATTATCTTGTATAATTAAATGTTAATTTGATCATATAACAATTATATGACTCAATTAAATAAATAATATGTATTTAACATTTTAAGTAATATTTTACCATTATATCAATATATAATGGGTCCCACAATGCTTAGTTAATTTATTTTACAACTCCTTGTAAATATAATTAACTAATTACCTCTATCTCAAAACCAATCCTAATTTAGTAATTTAACGATTAATTACTAAGTTAAATCTTATTTAATCGTATTAAAATAAGATATAAATTTATTAGTCAATTATCGCATAATTGAAAAATAAAGCTTAATCGAATTTGAGTTCTTAACTCAATTTCTAACAATTAACTCTCGTACATATCGAATATATGTAATGTACTAATTAACTGTATCGTATACAAATAATTAGTTACTATTTGGATTTCATCCTTTAGGTGTGACCGAAAAAATGGGATCAGTTGATCACCGCACGTCAAACGGACAAAAATAACGTAAAACTCTAGCCAGCAACAGTTTATGGATTTACGTTAATCAACTGACAATATATATATAGTCAAAAATATCCCAATTATATTTCCTTAATAAGATTTATGGATATGCTGGCGCACTATGTGGAGGACACTACATCCAACCGCATGTCCATATTACAAACCAATAGTCATGATATAATATTATCAAGAGATCGTGTTCTCCAATGGTAACAAAAGACAAAGTTATTTAGCATCTAGCTAATGAACGTCTAGAGGTGTTTCATCCAGGGACAACACCCGCTAGCTCACACCCGAACCCAAAATACCACAAGCAAAAAGCCATCCAATCAAGCAACATGTTCATCCATGAAAAACATAAACACCACAATCAGTAAGGAGTAACTCCGGGTTCTCCCAGCCATATCACATTAAACGTACATAAAAGGAAATACAAAAGTAGAAGCATGCATATATAGATATACATGTGAAATACGATAAGGATAGAAAGGCAATTCAATATATAATGATAAGAGCATATGAAGTACAATCCGTAACCATCATGCTATAGATAGACTCGGGGAAGACACTCTTAGGCAACCAAATACGCTCAATAGGGCTTGCATCTCACCGTTAGCGGTATAAGTTTGATAAGATTGAGACTCGACAAACAAACCATGCCAAGTCATCCAATGATCACGAATAATCAATCATGTAATCATCCATCCAAACATACCAATACATTGACGACATCTCTCACGGTAAATGCCACGCACTAGCACCGTGTACATGCAAGTATGATTAAAAGGCATCCACGGGATAAGACATATACCCTGAACGCATACACGATGACATTTCGTATATGTAGACTAATTTCCTCCTGGTAGAACGACGATAATAATACGGTCCTAGTCTAAATCTGGCCAGACTCCCGTAATCACATTTTCTGATTGGACATACGATGACATTTCGCATCCAAGACTCGGTCAATCATAGACGCCGAGTACCCCAAATTCGGTCAACATTCACGAAAGAGGCGGAAAAGAGAACAAGCCTCACAACAAGCGGTACGCTACATGCAGTTGACACCACCTCGCAAGTATACAACATTTGACGGCCGGGTCGATCAACGCAAAACGTTCGCCTCCCAACAACGTCGTCATATGCCCACTAACACATGCAATTAAGCAGTAAGGATACGCTCCCCGTTCCGACATTCCCGCCTTACGAACGTGGAGGTTGCCAAGGGAATGAGAGTACAAAGCACATAGGAAATTAGTGCTCAAACCGTAACATGTGTAAAAACCGACTCAAAGTGGGACATACCAAAAACCGTCACAAAACATGAGAATAGAGAGTTATATAAATTTAACTATGATAAAAATGAATCATTACATGATAAATAAGCATTTGAACAAGTTTAAGAAGCATAATAAATAAGAAACATAGATCCCCTCTCCAAAACAACGTCTTTGGAAACCAACTAAAACAAGGGTTCACTTCAAACGGTAATAACTAGAGTTCTAGACATCCAAATGCAGAAATTCCAACAGGAGGTGATAGCTTATCCTCTTACGGTTCCAACTGGATGTCACAAGCCCAAAACAAGCAAGTAATGAAGGAGATATGATCATTTTACGAAAAGGGGTCAGTGCAGGAAAACTGCAGTCGACTTAGGAAACTGGCAGCAAGCATCGCTGCCAGCGCCCCACGACGCTGCCAGCGTCAGTGGACGCTGCCAGCGTCCTCTCTCGGGCACGAAAACACGAATTTCACAATTTTACTAAGGCATAACACAACATCATCTATCATTACAAATCATCAATTCTCATATCAATTATCAATTAACAACAACCATCATCAACAACACAATTCCTAAGATTACTAACCTTATTCTAAAAAAGATTTCTAACATAGAAAACACATAAAACACGTAAATGATATCGAGTAACCCTTCACCGTTACCTTTTTGCGTCTTTAAACGGTTTCTAAGTCTACCTCCACTAGATAGTAATCTTTGTCGGGGTCTAGAAAGTCTCCACCTAAACAAAGACGACAAAAGATGAATATAATTCACCTTTGAGAAAGACGGATAAATTGAAAAGTGAGAAAGACGGTAATTTTATTACCAATACGGATAGAGGAAGATGAGAGGAAAGGAATAAGACGAACCTTAGTGAATTTGAGCAAGAAATGAAGGTGTAGGATCGATATTAAGACTTGAGGAAATATGGAGGCTAGGTTTTGGTGGTTTGTATGAAGAAGAAGAAGAAGATTGAATGAGGGAGTTAGGGTTGTGAGGGAGTATATGAAGGAGTAAGCGGAAAAAGTCAAGGAAAAAGTCAATAACGTCTTAAGACGTAATGTACTCGAAATTTCGCGCAAAGTCCGAAAACGAACTCGGAAATTCTAAATTAGACACGGGAAATTAAATTCTAAACTAAAACTAAATTTCGCTGAAAAGTATCCGTATAATATTTTTGAATTACAAATAGGGTACATTTGCGGGTGTTACAGGTAATCCTATTTCAGTTACTCTTATCCTTGAGAGATGGTCAGCGACTATATTTTCTTCTCCTTTCTTATCCCGGATCTCTAAATCAAACTCTTGAAGGATTAAGATCCATCGGATAAGTCTAGGTTTTGCCTCTTTCTTTGAAAGCACATATTTCAAGGCAGCATGGTCAATATAGACAATGACTTTTGATCCTATAAGGTATGAACGAAATTTGTCTAAGGCATAGACAATGGCAAGAAGTTCTTTCTCAGTGGTGGCATAGTTGATTTGGGCAGGATCTAAGGTTTTACTAGCATAGTAAATTGCATGAAGGAACTTTTCCTTTCTTTGCCCTAAAACAACTCCTACGGCATAATCACTCGCATCGCACATTAGTTCAAAAGGCAGATTCCAATCAGGTGACTGGATTATAGGTGCGGTGATTAAAACGCGTTTGATTTTGTTGAATGCCACAAGGCATTCCTTTCTGAAATTAAAAGGTGCATCCTTAAAAAGGAGCTCAGTCAGGGGCTTGGCTATTTTTGAAAAATCTTTGATAAACCGTCGGTAGAAACCGGCGTGGCCAAGGACACTCCTGATTCCTTTACATTAGCAGGTGGTGGCAGTTATTCAATAACTTGGATCTTAGCTCGATCCACTTCTATAGCTCTCTCGGAAATGATGTGTCCTAAAACTACACCTTCGTTCACCATGAAGTGACACTTTTCCCAATTGAGAACAAGGTCGACTTCTTCACAGCGTTTTAGAACCCTGGATAGATTTGTCAAAAAATTATCAAAGGAAATGCCATAGACGCTAAAGTCGTCCATGAATACTTCCATGATAGTTTCAACAAAATCTCAGAAGATACTAGTCATGCAACGCTGGAAAGTGGCAGGTGCATTACATAAGCCAAATGGCATTCTGCGATAAGCGAAAGTACCATAGGGACAGGTGAAGGTGGTTTTCTCTTGGTCCTCAGGGTGGATAGGAATTTGGAAAAATCCTGAGTAACCATCTAGATAACAGAAGTATTTGTGGCAAGCTAACCTCTCTAGCATTTGATCAATGAAGGGCAGAGGATAGTGATCTTTTCTAGTTGATTGATTCAACTTTCTGTAGTCAATACACATACGCCATCCCGTCACAATCCTTGTGGGGATGAGCTCATTCTTTTCATTTTTGACTACTGTTGTTCCTCCTTTCTTGGGAACAACTTGAACAGGGCTAACCCATTTTGAGTCAGAGATTGCATAGATTATGCTAGCATCTAGCAATTTCATAACCTCGGTTTTAACTACTTCCTGCATGTTGGGATTAAGACGGCGTTGTCCTTGAACACAAGGTTTTTGGCCTTCTTCTAGATTGATTCTATGCATGCAGAAGTCAGGGCTTATGCCAGTCACATCTTCAAGTTTATATCCTATTGCCTTTTTATGCTTTTTCAAGACAGTCAATAGTGACTTTAACTGATTTTCATCTAGGAGAGCACTCACTATGACTGGGCAGTATTCAGATTCTTCTAAAAAGGTATATTTTAGATTTGAGGGAAGAGGTTTAAGTTCAGGTTTGTGTAGTTCTGCCTTGGCAGGAGTATCGATTAAGCTTATGAACTCTTCAACTTCTTCTGACGGTATCTCTTTTCCAGTCAGGTCTTTTTTCAGCTCACTGATCTCAAAATTGTCGTTCTCAGAGATATCCTCCAATAATAAGATTGCTTCTAAAGGATCCTCAATTATTGATGGATACAGAGATTCATCAATAATTGAGTCGACAATATCAAGGAAACAGCAAGGCTCTTCAAGCATAGAGCTTTTCATTGCACTGTTTAAGTTATAGGTTACTTTATCATAACCTACTTCTAATGTCAATTTTCCATTCTTAAAATCGATTACTGCTCCCGCAGTGTGTAGAAATGGCCTTCCTAAAATGATAAGGATTTGAGAATCTTCAGCCATGTCTAGCACAATGAAATCGATGGGAATGAAAAACCTCCCTACTTTGACAGGCACATCTTCTAAAACACCCATAGGTTGTTTTAGAGAACGGTCTGCCATTTGCAGAGTGATACTAGTGCATTTGAGAATTCCCATATTTAATTTTTCGCATATGGAATAGGGCATAACGCTTACACTAGCACCTAGATCGCATAGAGCTTTATCAATTGTGTAGGTGTCTATAGTGCAAGGAATAGAGAAACTACCAGGATCCTTTAACTTAGGAGGGGACTTACTTTGCAATAACGCGCTGCATTCAGCTGTGAATGCTATGATTTCAACATCATTTAAAGTCCTCTTCTTAGTCAAGATATCCTTCATGAATTTCGTGTAAGAAGGGATTTGAGTGATTAATTCAGTGAAGGGAACCGTTACTTGGAGGTTTTTGACTACTTCCATGAATTTACTAAACTGGGTTTCCTTATGATTTCTCCTCAAACGTTGGGGAAATGGAACTTGAATTTTGATGGGTTCCTTTTTAGGTTCATCCTTCTTTTCAGGTTTGTTTTCCGCTTCCTTAACGGTGGATGGTTGAGAATCTTTTTGGCTCTCTACTTGTGTAGGCTCAACTATTGGTTCTTTGGGTTGCTGAGTTTCCTTATAAGTGGTACCACTCCTAAGGGTGATTGCATTAGCGGTGTCCCTCGGTTGCTCACCATGAGGTGGGAGTTGGCCTTGTTTTTTTTAGGCATTAGAGGCAGCCAATTGGGTCATTTGAGTTCCAAGCATCTTGATGGCGGCACTTTGAGCTTGATCACTCTTTTGAAGTTGAGCAAACATTGAATCTTGTTTTTGAACAACTTGGAGAAGCATGGATTCAATTTTTCTCAAGCTTGAGTCATTGGGTTGGCTTTGATTTTGGGGTGGTTGGTGTTGAGGTTGGTGTTGGTAAGGTTGATTGAAGTTAGGTTGGAATGAAGGTCTCTGGTTTTGAAAACCAGGTGGATTGTAAGGCTTTTGTTGATGTGGTATGAATGGTTGTTGAATCTGATGGTGGGGATTTTGAATGTTGGTGCTTTTGTAGGATAAAAAAGGATAGTTCTTTGCGTTCTCGTTATAGAAGTTTGAGAAAGCATTGCCTTGCGTATATGGTTCATAGGCATTGACTTGCTCTAGCGAACTTCTACATTCTTGAAAACTATGTCCTCCAACCCCACATGTCTCACATACAACTACGTGGTTAGTGACGTTAACATGTTCCTTGGATTGGGAAGAGCTTCCTACTTGTTGCTGCAGAAGGGCTAATTGGGCTTCAAGGAGTGCTACTTTACTTGAATCGTCCTGCTTGGTTTTGAGTGGCATAGCACGCGAGTTGCTATACTGAGAGTCGTGGATTGCCATTGACTCGATAGTTGTACTAGCTATTTCTACATCGATTTGATCGAAACGACCATTGTTAGAGGAGTCGAGGATACGACGTGATTCGCCACAACAACCGTTGTAGAAGGTGATAGCTAAGAACCATGAATCAATGCCATGATGAGGGCATTCTCTTTGTAATTCCTTGTACCTTTCCCATGCCTCATAAAGGCTTTCATCGCCTCTCTGACGGAATCCAGTGATTTGACTCTGTAAGAGTGCGGTTCGTTCTGGTGGGAAGTACTTTTGATAGAAAGCAAGAGCTAGACCATCCCAGTCGGCTATTCCTAAGGCAACTCGGTCAAGACTATTGATCCAAAGTTTAGCCTTTCCTGTTAAAGAGAAGGGAAAGAGCATTTCCCTAATCTTCTATTGGGATACTCCCGCTTGTCTAATCGTGGAGCAATAGTCACAGAAGTTTTGGATATGAAGGTTGGGATCTTCTGTGGCATTGCCACCAAATTGACTTCTTTCTATTAAATTGATGAAGGCAGGTTTGATTTCCAAGTTTTGGGCAGTGATTTGAGGTGTAGCGATACCCCTTGGAAGTGTATCTGCAGTTGGCTTGGAATGGTCTAAAAGTCAAACCATTTTCTTTTGTGAAGATGAAGATGGAGTGTTGGTCGAAAGTTGATTGGTTTTTGAGAATGGAGATGAGAATGGATCTTCTTCTCCTTCGAGATTAGATAGAATATCCGCGTATTTCTCACGAATACGATCTAAACTTGAAGTATCAGAAGCTTTTGAGATTTCGTTGAATATCTTTAGTTTCCTACGCAGAGTCCTTTCTAGTTCGGGGTCTAAAGAGATAGGGGTCCCTAGTCTAGAAGATCTGGGCATAAGATTAAAAAGCTAAGATGAAAAATCAAGAGAGGTCTAAAGGAATTTGGGTTCCTAAAGACTAGATAAAACTAATTGCGATAGAAATCACAAAAAAAGGATAACTAAACCGTGCTCCCCGGCAACGGCGCCAAAATTTGACCGTGCCTGTCACAAGCCCGATACAAAGATAATTTACCCAGACTAGGCTAATAACAATTTAATGTAGTTAGGGAAGTAGGGGTCGATCTTCAGGGAGATGGTGTTTCCTATAGAATGTGAAGTGTCTCGCAATTGAGTTTTATCTAACGAGTTTCTGGGTTTTGGGATTATGATGTCTAAACTAACAAAAGGTATAAATGAAAACAAAATAAAAGCAATTGAAGATGAAAGCAATAAAGCAAATGATGAATGAACAATAATGAAAAACATCTAGGGAAGTAGGTTCACACATGTAGATTGACATATTGATGAAATTGGATTTAGGACATGCAAATAATTCGTTGTGAGTTCGTAAGAATGATGTGTTCATTACAATCATAGATCAGATGGTCTAGCAGGCTTTTAGGCAATTTACTAGGTCTTAATCCACCATGTCATGCTTTGTCTATTCAATTCTCGTATCTCTACCTTGGAAAGGAATTCCATGCTAGTCAATGATTTTGATCAGGAATCGTCAACTATCGTTATAGTCCGAACATGCATAGACACAATGTTTTAAAAGCACAATTTCTTTTATCCAATTATCATCTTTTAATCAATCTAACATGGCTACCCTACACCCTAGAAAGATGACTACTCACTCATGATAATGTTTATATCTAAGATGATGGTGATAATGAAAACTAGGATAGACATGTTTAGTTGATTTTGACAATAGTTTAAGACTCTCTATGTGGCGATTATGACGACGCTAAATTGACAATCTAGGAAATGAAACGACGATTATAACGGTACTAAAAATGAATCTAAGATAATATGTATGGAAAATAACAATCAAAATAGAAAACAATAAGGACCTAAAACAAGAGATAAAATAGAAATACCTAGGTGACGATCAACAACGAAAGCGATAACAATAATAGAAATCCCTTGCATAGAATAATCGTTCCTTGAATTACAACAGTTGTACCCAACAAAGTAGATTACAAAGATTGAAATTCTTATTGATCTAAGCTAAGGTTTTGATGTAGAAAGGACAGAAATAAACTAAGAACTAAAGATGAAAAGAAGAAGAAAATGATCTAAACTAGAATTTCTAAACTAAAGAGAAGAGAAAAGATTATTCTAAAGAGGATGTAGAAGAGATGAGTGAAGAGGATTTTTTGTTGAGAAGAGTGGCTGGAGCATCCTTTATATAGCATTAGGGTTTCGTGGGGAAGGGGTCGAGCATTGAACATATAGGTCAAAAGAAGGAAGTTGAAGCAATTTGCTCGAAGTAGCAAGGATCCCCGATCGGGTACACACTTACCCGATCGGGTAAGTTTTCATCTAGAAGCTTTGACTCTCGTTTCATCTCCCTTTGCTTATGACTTGACTTCCAACATCACCCTTGACCTCTTGAGTCGGGTTTGTTGATAGGGTTTGATGTAAAGCGATGAATTCTTCGCCTAACCGATTGATCTTCCGACAACTGCGACATCGTCTTTACTTCTTCTTTCTTTTGAATTGGTGAACTTTCTTGAAATGCCTTTGACATGGTCAAGCTTGCTTCTTCAAAACGTCGGGTTCTAGGCAAATGCTCGGGAATATAGAAAAAGGGCGTAGGAACGTCACTTTCCCTACAAAACAGGTTAGAACATAGGAAGTCGCCTAGAAGACGATATTAGCTTATAAAATGGCTTAACAAAGCACAAATGATATACAAAACCGAGCTAAAATGGGGGTTAAAATTATACAAATATTCACTTATCAATTTTGTTACCCTGATTTGTGTGTGGGATGGCCGAGTCGCTCTATGTACGTGTAATGTCTTGTTATTTTGATTTTATCTTTGAGAAAACCTTCAAATTTACATATTGTATTTCTAATTTAACTTTTCAAAGAAGTCTAAAGATTGATTGTGTACCCTCGTTTTGGAGAAAATGGATTTCTTTTGCTTTTATATTTGGATTTTGCGTTTGGTTGGATGTTTAGACTTATTATTTGAGACGTCTGGTGACTAGTCCTGCACTTACTAACACTTGTTTTGATTTTCAATTTCACTATTTTGACATTGCTTTGATTTGGATAACTAGAGTACTCGTTCGCGACGGGCACTCCTGCGATCCGTAAATAAATTTTCGCACTTGTGAAAATATCCTTAAACCATTTTCGAGATGAACCTTGTTTCATAAATATTTCCCTTATAAAAGTTTTCGTATTAATTTTGAAAACTGATTCTTGTCCTTGATACTTTTGTTTTCTACTCTCAAGTTTCGAGGACGAAACTTTTTAAAAGGTGGGGTGATTGTAACACCCGCAAATGTACCCTATTTTTATAGTAAAAATATTATACGGATACTTTTCAGCGAAATTTAGTTTTAGTTTAGAATTAAATTTCCCGTGTCTAATTTAGAATTTACGAGTTCGTTTTCGGACTTTACGCGAGATTCTGAGTAATTTACGTCTTAAGACGCTTATGGGCTTTTTCCCATATTTTCCCACTTACTCCCTTGTACTCCCTCAAACCCTAACTCCCTCATTTTCCACTTACTTCTTCTTCTTCATCAAGTAACCACCAAGACCTAAGTTCCATACTTGCTCAATCTCAAAATCGTCACTACTCCTTCGTTACTTGCTCAAATCCGCTAATTTCCGTCTTAATCTTTCCTTCTCATCGTCCTCTATCTTAATTGGTAATAAAATTACCGTCTTTCTCACTTTTCAATTTATAAGTCTTTCTCAAAGGTGAATTATATTCATCTTTTATTATCTAATTATAGGTGGAGACTTTCTAGACCCCGACAAAGATTACTATCTAGTGGAGGAAGACATAGAAATCGATTAAAGACGCAAAAAGGTAACGGGGAAGGGTTACTCGATATCATTTACGTGTTTTAATGTGTTTTCTATGTTAGTAATCGTATTTAGGATAGGATTAGTAAGCATAGGAATTGTGTTTGTTGATGATGGTTATTGTTTGTTGATGATTGTTGGTAATTGTTGATGATTGTTGTTAGTTGATGATAGTTATAAATGTTTATTGAAGATTTAAAGTGAAGTGTTGTTGTTCTCGGGTAAACTGTGGTTCCCAGCCGGGTGACCGGCCGCCGGTCTGCCAACCAGCTGGCGACGCATCAGAAGTAAAGTTGTTATTTGATGTTGTGTTGTTCCCAGCCGGGTTCCCGACCGCCGTTCCCCCTGACCGGCTGGGAACTGGCTGTATTTTTAATAGATTTTGGTTTGTTCATGAGGCGCCAGCCAGGTGCCCGGCCGCCGGTCCCCCTGACCGGCTGGCACCCTGCTGGAGTTATTTTCTTATTCTTTCTTAAATCTTAATTTATAATATTTCCGATGGTTCGTTTATCATATAAATTTACGTAATGACTTTAAATATTCATGTTTAGAATATATGATATTCCTTTCGCTCGTATCGCATGTTTTGTGACGGTTTTTCATATATCCCACTTTGAGTCGGTTTTTACACATATTATGGTTTGAGCACTATTTGTTATGTGATTTGTACTCTCATTCCCCTGGCTACCTCCACGTTCGTAAGGCTGGAATGTCGGAACGAGGAGTGTATCCTTACTGCTTAATTGCATGTGTTAGTGGGCATATGACGACGTTGTTAAGAGCCGAACGCTTTGCGTTGATCGACCCGGCCGTCAAATGTTGTATACTTGCGAGGTGGTGTCAACTGCATGTAGCGTACCGCTTGTTGTGAGGCTTGTTCTCTTTTCCGCCTCTTTCGTGAATGTCGACCGAATTTGGGGTACTCGGCGTCTATGATTGACCGAGTCTTGGATGCGAAATGTCATCGCATGTCCAATCGGAAAACGTGATTCCGGGAGTCTGGCCAGATTTAGACTAGGACCGGATATTTAAATCGTCGTCCTACTGGAGGAAATTAGTCTACATATACGAAATGTATTGAATCGTGTATGCGTTCAAGGAAATGTCATCCCGTGGATGCGATTTTAATCATACTTGCCATGTACACGGTGCTAGTGCGTGTCATTTACCGTTAGAGATGTTGTCAACGTATTGTACGTTTGAATGGACGATTATATGATTGATTATTTGTGATCATTGGATGACTTGGCATGGTTTGTTTGTCGAGTCTCAATCTTATCAAATTTTTGCCACTAACGGTGAGATGCAAGCCCTAGTGAGTGTATGGTTGCCTAAGAGTGTCATCCCCGAGTCTATTTATAGTATGATGGTTACGGATTTGTACTTCATGTGGTCTTATCCTTATATATTCAATTGCCTATTTATTCTTCTCGTATTTCACATGTATATTTATATATGCATGCTTCTACTTTCGTATTACCGTTTAAGTATGTTTATTGTGATATGGCTGGGAGAACCCGGAGTTACTCCCCACTGACTGTGGCGTTCATGTTTTTGATGGATGAATAGGTTGCTTGATTGGATGGCCTTTTGCTTGTGGTATTTTGGGTTCGGGTGTGAGCTAGCGGGCGTTGGCCTGGATGAGTCACCTCTAGACGTTATTTAGCTAGTTGCTAATAACTTTGATGTTGGATAGCATTTTGAGAGACTACGTCTCTTGTAGTATTTTATATTTTGGTTTGTAATTATTGACATTCCTCGTACCTTTCTATTTGCATGTAAAAAGTTTTAAAAACACCGTATTTTCCGCTATATAAATCACATGCTTGTTATGTTTTATGTCCGCATTCGCGAGGGTTGTCACAGGACGCGATCAAACTTGTAGTTGACCCCTCCATCCTCGTGGATTCGACCCCTATATACTACTTATATTGGGTTTTTCTTTGATGTGTGAATTGACGATAAATCACTCTTCATCACCTAGAAAGGCGGATTTGTAGAAATCTTAAGAAAGATGATGTCTTTCTTACATAGAAAGAAGGAGGGCGAGACAGGGAGAAGAATGGTGCAAAAATGGTTCCGTTTGGTGAAAAGTTGAGTGAGATATGATGAATCTAAATTTTTGAGAGAAGGTGGGTGTTAATGGTTTTTGTAGTGTTTAGTGAGAAGAAAAGTGTGCTGAAAATTTGAGGGAAGAAGATGGAAAAATAAGGGTTTGATATAGGAATGTGAATAATAAAAGGCCCAAAAGTCAAGGTGGGGTTAGACCCACATGGAATTTCGAGTAGAACTTGATTACGGACTTATAACAGGCTGAAATGTGACGGTTTCTACCCAACCAAACTAAATTCAATTTAACATTAATTTAAAGCTACGAAATCATAAATTATCGATTTAAAATATTTTAATAAATAAAAGTAAAAGATAATTTTATAAAACTAACAACTTTAGTAAATACTCATTATTATAAAATCGAGGGTGTTACACGATTCTACCGAAAGTTAGGCTTTTGAGTGGGAACATTGCTTCTAATAGTCCAACACTTATCGACTCCCTTCACAAGAAAGTGAGCGGCAATCCTCACTTTGTCACCCTCTTAGACTTGAAAGAGATTTAATGGCTTTTGCATATCACAGAACTATTCCGAAAACTCGGTTGGATCCACCTTCCCACCATAGGTCTTAGCCTTGCTTCTTGCTATTTGACTAGCAATTCAAGCGTAGCTTCCATGTTGATCTTCACGGGGCACCAGAACGGGGACGACATTCGCATCCTCCTAATGGTTACGAAGAACTTGAGTAAGGGCCTCCAAGATTGTGTTGCCGACTAAGCGTGATCTCACCATCATCTCAAAACAACAATGCAAATTAGGTTCGCGAGAATTATCATAAAACAAATTTAGAGATCGAGAAATAAACATAGTAGCTAAAGAGGATAAGGCGACAAGTAGCCACAAAAAGGGAAAACAAGTCCCAAATACAAAAATCCCAAAAATATAAGAGTATAAGAAATGCATATGTATTCATCGTGTAACGTCGCTCGCTATCTCACACTAGTCTCATCCCCATGTAGCACCAACTCATACCTGTTCATTAATGAAATATGAAGGCCACAGTCAGTAGGGAGTAACTCAGGTTTCTCCAAGCCATATCACATTGAAATGAACATAAGTAAAGCGTTATACATACATTATCATACATAGATTGATATCATGCCGTATACAGAGATAACATTACGTATTAGCGATGTAAACAAGTGAGTATCAACAACATCATCAACATATAACCATGACCTAGGGAAGACGCGCCTCAGCAACTATATGACTACTAATGGCTTACATCTCACCCTTAGTAATCATATAATTGAGAAGGTTAGAGACGGAGAAACCATCAAATAGAAGCATTCGATCATCAAATCTTAAGCAATCATCACAATGTCATCGTCATCCAATATCAATGGCAAACACACTCTCACGGTAATTGAAACTGTGACACCCTCAAATTTGCGGAAAGAAAAAAAATAATTTAAATACATAACGAAGGGTGTCATAAATAAAAAGGTTCATTACAAAAGAAAATTAATATTATACATAAGAATTATACAAGACGGGAGACATATCTCCCGTATAAATACGGAAATAAAAGAGTGTATAATAATATACAATCTAAGAACCGAATATAGGTCCAAGGTAAATACTTCGCTCGCTAGCTCGTCAATGTACCCAAAGTATGCATCACCACCTGTTCGACCGCATTAAATATAAACACGGAAGCCACAGTCAGTGGGGAGTAACTCCGAGTCCTCCCAGCCACGAAATGTCAAGTTTAATAAAACATGAATAACATAAAAGTAATGTATATGGACAATACTTTAACATATATGATATGCTTTTCATGTTATGAAACAGATAACTAACAAATAACCTAGCATGTGAAAGCTATCATGTGAAACCGATAATAAACTATAACTCGAGGTAGGGAAGCTGGTATGCTAGCTCAGAGGTTCCTCTCAGAAACATGGCCGTGATACACTCAAACCCTAATCAACACGTAATCATGTGAATCAGTTAACAACCGGTAATCCAAACTCTATCAACCTTAGCCGGCTTGCATCTCACCTTCTAAGATTCATAGAATCATACAAACATGAAAGACCAATACTTCTACAAACAGGCACAAGTTCTTAGTGACGTCAATAGAAGACTTCTGTAACTCAAGTCTATACCACGAGGTAGGATATACTTAAATATTTAGGCTCAGCGGTCACGCTAATGACATGGCCCAAATACCAAGCACACATCTGGGCTCAGCGGTTACACTAATAACATGGCCCAGATCCAAAGCACATATCTTAGCTCAGAGGTTACCCTAATAACATGTCCAAGATACGACTCAACCCTAAACCTAGACTGCGCAGACCTAGAGAAATGCGAAGATCCATCGCATCCAAGACCCATGATACAATCACATGAGTACCCCGAAGAAGATCCATCAAAGGGTTGGCTAGTACTAAAGCTGGCTCCATTTCCCAAAGTGGAAACCATGGCAGCCATGCCCCGACTTGAAGATCCATCAAGCCGGGAACACAAAAGCTATCAAGCGGCAAACTCCATATGCTCGTTAAAGATAGTACGGCCTATCAATGTCATGGTCCAAGATACTCATTTAGAATTAGAATGGTCAAGACGCCATAGACTCATAATTCTCTATGGGTACTTAGTCAACACGACACCAACCATATAATTAAACAGTCACGGGAAAAACATCCTATCATGTGACTAATTGCATATAAATCATATTCAAATATCATATCGCCTCATATCTACTAAGGCTCATTCATTCATTCATTAAAATAAAACCTTACCTGAAGACAAATCCCCGACCCGAGTCCCGCGACGGGTCATCAGTCAAAACGGGGCTGACTAGATCTTAGTTTGCCCAAACCCGTTTGGCCAAACCGGCTAGAAACAGAGTCTTAGCCATCGAGGCTTGAACATAAGAATATCACATTCATTTCATGTTATTTCCTTCTATTTCTAACATGTGAATTTATTGATTCTTACCAAAACCCCGCTTGACTTACATGATATCAATTTAAACTAAAATCTCGTATTATAATTTCTAACATGTGAGAAATAATAATATAATGAAAAGCTTTTAATTAAATAATTTACTTATTAAAATTTCCCACTTGCTAAAAATTACAAAACACGATATAATAACAATACTCAAAAACCGTCACAAGTTCAAGGGAACCCACGGTTCATTTTAGACCGGTTTTGGTCATCTTTTCTAAAAACCGTTACTTAATATTTCCCGCATGCATAACATATTTAAAACCCCTCAAAACAACAACAAAACAATCAAACATCGACACAACCCACAAGGACCAAACACGGACCAACCAGACCGGGCTGGACCGGGTCTGAACCGGCCTGAACCGGCCTGGTTTGGACCGGTTTCCAGCCCCACAAAACAGCCCCTACACGGTCCAACACCAACATCCATTCTAAATTAGTTCTAACATGTTTTTAATTAACAAACAACCATTTTAACAATCATCCATACAAAAATCATGATTATGAACAAATCATTCAAACATGTCAAGAACACAAAACATGTCATAAATTCATACAACATAATAAAAATGATTACTTATCATGTTACTAATTAAAAACCGTAAATCATAAACAACAACTAAAGTATGTAACATTTTCGTCGAGTAACTCGGAATCGTTACCTTAGCTAGCAAAAAATCAAAGTAGCACCAAAATATAAGAACTAAGAACTAAGAAACCCGTCTTCTAATCTTCTCCTAAAATATACGAGTCACCAAACTCGTCTTCAAAATCTTCCCCTATAAGAAATGACAAGAAAACATTATTAGAATTAAAAACTTGATTTTCCATAATTAAAGTGTTGAAAACGATTTTGTCGGAATTGAAAATAAACCGTACTTGAAGATGGAGAGCGAAGAGGAGATTCTAGAAATATAAGTTAGGACGGATTTGAATAAGAAATGAAGGTTTTATGAGATTTTGCTCAAGAACGACGAAGAACGAATGAAGAACGCGAAGAACGTTCAAGAACGATGAAGAACGATTAATTTGATCTTAAGTTGATTGTTGTTAAAATGAAAAGTTGTTAGTGAGTAAAGTGTGGTGAGGGAGCCGTGTAAATATAGAGGGAGTATGAAGTCGGGTTTTGAAATTGTTGTTACGGAATTAACTCGCGTTTAATAATTATATTACGGTAATTGATTAAATATTACGTTAATTAAATTAAATATCAAGATATTATGTTATTGTAATCAAAAGAAATGAAAATATCATGGTCTAAGAGAGGAAGGAGAGCCGTGTGGTTCATCAAAGAAACCGGGTCTGATTTATCGATTTGCGTAATTTAAACTGACGGATCGATAAAGTAACAAATATCTAAGATATTTGTATTAGTTTAATCGAAACAATTAAAATATCTCAAGTGAGTGGAAAACGATGACATGGGCGTGTGACTCATGCCAAAGTCGGGTTTCGGGTTTGTTTCGGGTTTTATAATGACTCGGAAATAGTTAAATGATGTTCGGAATTAAACCGTAAAAGTTATTCCTTAATTCCGATTAAATTCAAAATAATTATATTAAATTATGATAAATTCCAATAAATCTTAATAAAAAGAAATTAAATTTATTATTTTTCAAATATAATTTCGGTCTTTAAAATTACGAGGCGAGTCGGGAAAAGTCAACGAAAGTCAAAGTTGACTAAAAAGTCAAGAAAAGTCAATGATGACTTGAAAGTCAAGAAAAGTAAATGACGACTTAAAAGTCAAGAAAAGTCAATGACGACTTTTAAAAAGTCAAGAAAAGTCAAAGACGACTTAAAAGTCAAGAAAAGTCAAAGATGACGAAAAACGTGATTTTCATGAAATCTCTCAGAAATTCCAAATACGAACGCGGAATTTCAAAATACGACTCGAAACAATAAATTCTATTTTAAAAACCTAACCTTGCTGAAAAGTATACTTAAGAAATTTTACTAGAAAAATTGGGTACTTTTCGGGTTGTTACAATGGAACTTAGGTTTTGGTGGCTACTTGATGAAGAAGAAGAAGAAGAAGAAGAAGAAGAAGAAGAAGAAGAAGAAGAAGAAGAAGAAGAAGAAGAAGAAGAAAGGTGAATGAAGGAGTTAGGGTTTGAAGGAGAGTATAAGAAGTAAGTGGAAAAATATGGGAAAAACCCAAAAACGTCTTAAGACGTAACTTACTCGAAATCTCGCGTAAAGTCTGAAAACGAATTCGGAAATTCTAAACTAGACACGGGAAATTTAATTGTAGACTAAAACTAAATTTCGCTGAAAAGTATCCGTATAATATTTTTACTATAAAAATAGGGTACATTTGCGGGTGTTACAAGTTATGGATGTTCAAGTCGGGGTCCTCATTTGGATTCCCACTAAATTGCGTCCTTTTAAGAAGGCTAATAAAATCTGTATGAACCGTGAGTTTGATCTTCGGTGGAGCCTCCTTGGGAGACTTGGTATTGTCGGTAGATCGTACCATTTCTTTGGTAGATAAACTTGATTACAAAAAAACACTACAAGAGGAATGTAAGATGGGTGCCAAGGAACAAATGTTCTCTAAGACAATAGACAAGACAATATTCAACAATTCAAAAAGCAACTAAACCGTGCTCCCCTTCAATGACGCCAATATTTGACAATCTTTTCGCGTACTTAGTCAAAGATAAAGTACCCTAGGCTTAGCTAACAAACAAATGAATGTATTTAGGGAAGAAGAGGTCGATCACTAGGAGAAAAGAGTGCAAAGTGAATTGTATGAGCATAATTTTATCAAGGTGTCGAGTGTTTGATTGGTTGTGTCAAATAAACTAATGCTTAATAAGATGATTAAAAAAAAAAAGGAATCTAGGGGGTAGGTTAGCATATGTAATTTGGCATACGGTTATCAAATTGGGGTTTAAGCAAGCAAGTATTGCCTAGGCCTATTATGAAGACCTTTCGATATGAGTACAATGGTCCTAGCAGGCTCTCACACTTACTAGGCAGGTCTACTATAATATGCAAGATCTCATTCTTTTCTAGACTTTAGTTCTAAGGGAATGAAGCAACACACTAATCTATGATTCTGATATAGAACCAAAGATTATCATTATATATTAGCATGTGATAGAGGCGATAACAAGAACGCTTTTTACCCAATTATAATAAAAGTAAACTTATTCACATAGCTTTCCCACATTCTAGATAACTAAACTACATACTCATGATTTTATTTATACTAACGAATATGTATTTTGCCAATGACAACATAATATCAATAGCACAAATACTTAATATAAAACTGAAATGAAAATTGAAGAAGTAGTATTGCTAGACTAAGATAGAAATTCTAATAATAACAAACTAATAAAATAAAGATGCATATAAGGATTACCTAACAAAGGATTGGAAATAAATGTTGGAGTAGGTGTCCTCCACAATAGTGCGCCACATATTGAATCTTATTAAGGAATATAATTGGGATATTTATTGACTATATATATGATTAGTCAGTTGATTAACGTAAATCAATAACGGTTGGCTGACTAGAGTTTGACGTTATTGTCGTTTGACGGCGGTGATCAACTGATCCCTTTCGGTCACACCTAAAGGATGAATCCAAATAGTAACTAATTATTTGTATACGATACAGTTAATTAGTACATTACATATATTCGATATGTACGAGAGTTAATTATTAGAAAATGAGTTAAGAACTCAAATTCGATTAAGCTTATTTTTCAATTATGCGATAATTGACTAATAAATTTATATCTTATTTTAATACGATTAAATAAGATTTAACTTAGTAATTAATCGTTAAATTACTAAATTAGTTGAGTTTTTGAGATAGAGGTAATTAGTTAATTATATTTACAAGGAGTTGTAAAATAAATTAACTAAGCATTGTGGGACCCATTATATATTGATATAATGGTAAAATATTACTTAAAATGTTAAGTACATATTATGTATGTAATTGAGTCATATAATTGTTATATGATCAAATTAACACTTAATTATACAAGATAATTAACCATATGAGCAATAAGTATTTGTGAGACAAATATCAAAAATCAATATGGATCAAACTAGGCCATAATGGCCGGTTATATTGTAGTTACATGGTGATGATTGTTGTTCTTGTTTACACTCTTTAGTTACTAATTGAAAGTGACATAACAAGTAGAATGTAATCATCACTTGTTCTACAACACTCCACTCTAATGCATGTGATCAAATTAAACAAAATAATAGGCCATTTTTGGACAAGGTGGTCCGGCCTCATGGCCTATAAAATGAGCAATTGTGTTCATTTTTCTACTACTTCATTTTGTGCTTGTTTTCTTACTTCTCTCAAAAACCTCATCTTCTCACTAAAACTCTCAAATACTAATATTTACTAAGTATTACTAGTGTAGTAATATAATCATAATATTCGTAGAATAATATCTATCTTATTATCTAGTTAATAATAAGGGTAGATTATTTGGGTTAATCTTGGTGCAACTTAGAGGAGATCTTCTACTTTGGAGATTATTTGTGTTCATCCATATTATTAGCTCAAGAAAAACAAGAAGGAGTTCTTGTTGTGCCCTTATATTTTCCATATCAATGTGAGGAAATTTCTTCCTTTATATAAATGTCTTTATATTTGCATGCATGTTACATAGATCATTAAATACTAAATTAAAAAGTAATTTAGCAACTAATTAGAAGAGTCTAATTAAGGTCTATGGACTTTCAAGTGGTATCAGAGCTAGCTTGTAGCATGCATGTTCATTTTGGACATTTTTATTAAAGTTATAAGATAACTAATAAATCAAAGATTTTGAGTTAAAATACGATTCTGACGAAAATTTTTGGTGCATGTATACCTACTGACCTCAAAATGTTTGTGGTAAAATTTCGTGATTTTAGGGATTAATTTGCTATTTATTTTGATTTTTGGCGTTTAAACCGAGTTAACATGCATTTTATGAGTTAAAAGTTAACTAAAAATAGGTGCATGTTGATTCTGGCCATGAAATTTTAATATGATCTCACATGCATTTCTTACATATTTTATGTAAAATTTCGTGACTTTTACTTATGTATTGCATGTTTATTGATTTTTATACGATAAAAGTCGATAATATGAGATTATAATGTTCATAAAACTGAAACGTCCATTTCTGGTCTTGAAAAGTTTTTGTACATTTTAAATTCTGATTTTGATACTCTTGGTGAAATTTCATAATTTGTTTCACTGTTTTACTATATCTAATGTTTTTATTTGATAAAACCATTAAATACAAAGCTATTTGTTCATAAAATTAATTTAAATTTTTTGAGCAAATGTTTTTTATTTTTATAGTTCCTGCCAGAATGTACAAATTTTTTTTTTTCAAATTTTATGATGTTTATATTTTATTTTGGTTTTATTTCATAATTGTTATGATTAAACCGTAATATTTAGCAAATAAAATCAAATCAATCTAATTAATGACCAACCAAATTGGTAGTGACTAATTTTGAGTTCTAAATCAGTTTAGGTAATTAGTTTGAATTTAAATATGATTTAAATGTTGATATTGATTTTTAATGGTTAAAAATCAATAAATCCCGTAAAAATCGAGCTATAATGAGCATGAATGTGCTTAGGACGATTTTGGCATGAATTTTGCAGCAATTTATTTTATTTATGTTTGAATGAATGAATGTCATTTATTTAATAATTTATGCAAAGTTTGTACCTAGTATGGCCTAGTTTTTTTTTCTCGTTATTACCCGTAATGTAAGGGAATAACGGTGGTTGTAATTTTATTGAATCTCGCTTATCAGACGGTTTGTATTATTTAATAATTTTATTTCATAGAATAATTGTATAATAGGAATTTGTATATTTGTATATTTGTAATTATTTTTATGAAGACCGGTGACTCCCTCAAGACGGTGCCATTTTGGAAGGTGTTCCAAGTGAAGAGGCAAGGGACCAAGGAGTTGGTTTCCGAATTGTAACTATCTAGTTAATTTTGATTAGCTAGGTGGCCATACTAGGATTTTATTGTTGCTTGGTTGCTTGCTTTATTTCCGCTCATGCCAAAATCGTCACACATGCATTTAATTTACCGTTATTGTCCATTCAACGTTATTCACAATTCACCGACTTAGTTCACTTATAGGGAATTAATAACTAAATTGACAAGATCTCTCACATGTTTAAAAAAATTGAGATTAGCCTTCCCAATTAATAACACCTATGAATCCCGTGTTCATTAGGGCTACCACGCTCGTGGGTCCCTTTTTACCTCGGGTAAGTATGGTGATACGATCACAAGCTAAAATTGGATTGGACTCAACGAGATAAGCGTTATCTTGGGACTAGGAGATGGATTTAGTTGAAATCCGCCAACCAAGAGTTCTAAGGGTAGAATTAGTCAAGTAATGACTTACCATTTCTAGATAAAGGTAGCATGCGATGACTATTTTTATTTAAAAATGGGTCTTGGAATCATTTATATAATTTAGTGAGAGGTCATTATATGAATGCTAAACTTTTTAAAATGTTTTTCAAGTAAATTAACAATGAATGTTTATATATTTCTTTTTGTTGTAGTTAACACATTCGCATAATGTCAACATCATCATCTTGCAAAAACCGTGGTAAGGACTCATGGTTGAGATCCGTCAGGGACAATTGTGGTCTAAAGGATGACGGAAGTAACTTCGTTGAATGGGAGTCAACGATCAAGAACGCCGCGTTATCCGATAACGTGCTTCGCTACTTGGTTGAAGAGCCCCCCACCGAACCCGCGCCTAGATCGTCCGCGGTGGTTCGGGCCGAATATGACCTTTATTTGAAGGTTGCTAATGACGTCAAGAATGTCTTGATTTGGTCAATCTCCCCCAAACTCAAACTCCAATTGATCTCTCTCAATGCATATCCGATATTCACGAGGATCACTTCGATGTTTTCGCAAGTCCCTCAAATTCTCAAATATGAGGCGATTATGAAATTCTTTGACACTAAGCTTCAAAGGGGCCAAAAAGTTGGCCCACACGTGCTCAAAATGGTTGAGCACGGGGACACCTTAGAGCGTCTAGGGTGCACAATTCCGAAGAATTTGGTGGTGGGTAAGATCCTTCATTCCCTCTCACCTAAGTTCACCCAATTTCGGGTGAACTATAACATGAATGGCATGGACAAGAGTTTCCATGAACTCCATGCACTCCTCACCCAAGCGGAGAGGGACATGGAGGCTAGTGGGAGTGAACCCAAGGATGTTCTTTCCATGAAAATGAAGAACATGAACCTTGGGGTAAGGAAGGACAAGGGTAAGGGTAAGACTCTTTTCAAGAAATCCGGCAAGGGAAAGGGCAAGGTCTTTTACAAGGCCAAGGCCAAGGTCAACAAACACGCGGAGGCGGATTGCTATTATTGTAATGGCAAAGGGCATTGGAAACGCAATTGCCCCAAGTACTTGAAAGACAAGAAAGACTGTTGTGTGACAACGTCAGGTAAAATTCTTTCATCACTCTATATGATAGATATTAACTTTGCTAGTACCTCTTCTTGGGTATTTGATACCGGTTGTGGTTCTCACCTTTCTAATCATGTACAGGGGCTGAGGGACGTGCAAGCACTAGCCAAGGGTGACGTGGACCTGCGCATGGGAAATGGAGCTAAGGTAGCCGCAGTTTCCGTGGGCACCTACTTTCTTCTTTTGCCTAATGGTTTAGAGTTGTATTTAAATAATTGCTATTATGTTCCAACTCTTACCAAGAACATTATCTCCATTTCCGTGTTAGACATGGAAGGATTTTCTTTTTGCATTAAGAACAACTGTTGTACTTTTGCTTTTAATGAAATGGTTTATGGCGAGGCCATTTCTATTGGAGGTACTTATGTTCTAGATACTGCAAAAGAGATCTATCATGTAGAAAACAAGAAGCTCAAAATAGGTGAACCTAATCAATCATACCTTTGGCATTGTCGTTTAGGGCACATAAACGAACGACGCATAAAGAGACTTGTTTCATCCAAAGTACTCAAACCATTCGATTACGACTCTTATGGCGTATGCGAATCTTGTCTTCTAGGCAAGATGACTCGTGCTCCTTTTACGGGAAAAGGGACACGAGCAAGTGAAGTATTAGGACTTATACATACGGATGTCTGCGGTCCAATGACTATCCAAGCTAGAGGTGGTTATCACTACTTCATTACTTTTACCGACGACTTAAGTAGATATGGATATGTCTACTTGATGAGGCATAAAAGTGATGCTTTTGAAAAATTCAAAGAATTTCAAAATGAAGTAGAAACCAATTGAATAAAAAGATTAAAGCCCTACGATCCGATCGTGGTGGTGAATACTTGAACAATGAATTTGATTCACACCTAAAAGATTGTGGTATAGTATCACAATGGACTCCTCCTGGGACACCTCAATTAAATGGTGTGTCCGAAAGGAGAAATTGAACTTTATTAGATATGGTTTGATCTATGATGAGTCTGACAGAGCTTCCTGATTATTTTGGGGTTTTTGCTATCGTTCTTCTGCCAGAATTTTCACTAATCAAGCCCGACTAAGCGCAAACAAACGCTAATATAGATATGGACAGGAAAGTCCCTTATTTGTCATTATTTAAATTTGGGGATGAGCTTTTGTTAAATAGTTCCTGACATAAACGCGCAACCCAAATCTGACAAATGTCTTTTTGTAGGATACCCAAAGGAATCACGTTCTTATTACTTCTACAATAAACACGAGGACAAAGTGTTTGTGTCTCGTGATGCAGTCTTTTTAGAAAATGATTTTATTTCTAAAAGACAGAGTGGGAGAAAATTTGAACTTGATGAAGTCCAAGAGCCACAAACCGAAAAGGACTACGAGGAAAACGTTCCCTCTTCGTCTGGCATGATCATTATTCCTTCGTAACCTAGGAGGTCAAGCACAAAAAATTAGTATCCACCTGATAGATACCTTGGTATTATGAGGAAGGTGATGACTATAAATTTTTTACATTTTGAAGTACGAACCTACTACCTACAACGCAAGCCATTTCTAAGTCCCGAACTGCAAAGCTATGCTATGAGCCATGCAAAAATCCGATTGATTCTAAGATACGACAATCAAGTATGGGACTTTGGTTGATTACCTAGGAGGTAAGACCTCTTAAGTGTAAGTGGATCTATAAGATCCAAAGTGGCATAGATAAACATAATGATGTTTACAAAGCTAGATTGGTGGCAAAAGGTTTCACCCAAGTTCATGGTCTTCACTATGACGAAACCTTCGCCCCAGTCGCCATGCTTCTATCCATAAGGATTATCTTAGCGGTTGCCGCATTTCATAATTATGAGATTTGGCAAATGGATGTCAAAACCGCCTTCTTGAATGGGATTCTAGAAGAGGAAGTGTACATGACACAACCTGAAGGTTTTGTGGATCCTAAACCTCAAGAAAGGTAAGTCAAACTTAGAGATCCATCTATGGCTTAAGGCAAGCATCCAGGCGTTTCGAATCATCGTGTTCGATCATGTAATTAAACAAAATGGTTTCACTCGAAGTGTCGAGAACCGGTTTATACATGACGTTTAGTGGGAGTAAAGTAACTTTTCTAGTCTTGTATGTAGATGACATACTACTCTCATTGGAATGATATTCTAATGCTCACTTTTGTAAGGAGTGCTAGATACATTTCAAATGAAAGAACTTAGAAAACCCATCGCATCTTAGGTATCCGGATCTATAGGTATAGATCTAAAGGATACTAGCATTAAGTCAAGAGACTTATGATAAGATTCTTTGATCGGTTTCACGTGACAGACTCTAAGCGAGGCTTTATTCTTATGGAAGTGGGCTCACTTTGAACAAGTCAGAGTGCCCTACGAAACCCGAGGAGATTGAACGCATGAAATTTATCCCTTACGCATCAGCTGTTGGATCAATCATGTATGCTATGATGTGCACTCGTCCCGACGTTGCATATGCTTTGAGCATGACAAGTCGTTACCAAGCAAATCCAGGTGAGAGTCACTGGATAGCCGTAAAGAACATCCTTAAGTACTTAAGAAGGACCAAGGATTCGTTCTTATTGTTTGGAGGCGAGACTGAGTTACGTGTAAAGGGTTACACAGATGCCAGTTTCCAAACAGATAGGGATGATATGAAATCCCAATCCGGCTACGTTTATATGATGAATGGAGGAGCTGTTTGCTGGAAGAGTTTCAAGCAAAGCGTTACAGCGGATTCTACAACAGAAGCATAGTACCTTGCAGCGTCTGAAGCTGCAAAGGAAGCTGTGTGGATTCGGCAATTTTTGGAAGGACTAACAGTAGTCCCTACTGCCAAAGATCCTATCACAATTTATTGTGCTAACAGTGGGGCTATTTTTCAGGCAAAAGAGCCCAAGTCTAGTAACAAGTCTAGACATATACTTAGGAAATATCATGTAATTAGAGATTACGTGGACAGAAAGGAAATTGACATTTGTAAGGTTGGGACAGATGACAACATTGCTGATCCTTTAACCAAGCCTTTATCAAAGGCTAAGCATGATGGTCATGTCGTTACAATGGGATTGAGACGTGTGCCAGAATTCCTTTAGATTATGTAATATGTAATAATTGAATGTTGTATTAATTATTTCATATATGATAATGGCATTTATTGTTCGAGTTTTATTTTAAACTCTTTTATTTAGTTTGACTAAATTTAATACTTTGTTTATCCGAATAGATTGTTGGACCCTATTCAAGTGAATATGACGAACTTAGTATTTTGTCCCTAGTCACTCAATGAGGTGACGTCTCGAAATGACTAGATTGTAAGTCTATCGATGGTTGGTTCAGCACCATGGGGTCATGGAGATGACTGGTCGTTTACATAGACAGACTGTATGACACTCTGTCGGACAGTGACATTGTAGAGACCCTTAAATCAATTATTTGATGCCTGGTCGTGGCAAGGTCTTCTATCTTATTCCTATAAGTCGATTCTTTTGACTGGCGACCGTCTATCTGAGTCGGTACAGTTTCCGATTGGTTTTGGTTGATGTTCTAGGTCGTGCCGTAAAAGGAGGCCGATGGACTTCTTCTGGATCATGGTGATCTGAATCATACAGAGTAGATGGATCAACAGGAATTGTCCACCCACGTTGGTTAAAACATCTTTAGGCCACTCGAGGAGAAGTTACTGTAAATGCGTGGCCACGCTCGGAAAGAGATCTATGGTAGATTTTCCGGTCAGACAGTTACTCTCCCTATCGAGAAAACCACTCTAGATATTGTCAATCGCAAGTGCGACCTGAAAGACACCTTGCGTTGAGTGGGAGATGTGATAAAGAGACAAGAGAATTGGTGACGCACACTTGTGTCAGACAAGTGGGAGATTGTTGGAGTAGGTGTCCTCCACAAAGTGCGCCACATAATAAATCTTATTAAGGAATATAATTGGGATATTTATTGACTATATATATGATTAGTCAGTTGATTAACGTAAATCAATAACGGTTGGCTGACTAGAGTTTGACGTTATTGTCGTATGACGGCGGTGATCAACTGATCCCTTTCGGTCACACCTAAAGGATGAAATCCAAATAATAACTAATTATTTGTATACGATACAGTTAATTAGTACATTACATATATTCGATATGTACGAGAGTTAATTGTTAGAAATTGAGTTAAGAACTCAAATTCGATTAAGTTTATTTTTCAATTATGCGATAATTGACTAATAAATTTATATCTTATTTTAATACGATTAAATAAGATTTAACTTAGTAATTAATCGTTAAATTACTAAATTAGTTGAGGTTTTGAGATAGAGGTAATTAGTTAATTAAATTTACAAAGAGTTGTAAAATAAATTAACTAAGCATTGTGGGACCCATTATATATTGATATAATGGTAGAATACTACTTAAAATGTTAAGTACATATTATTCATTTATTTGTGTCATATAATTGTTATATGATCAAATTAACACTTAATTCTACAAGATAATTAAGCATATGATTAATAAGTATTTGTGGGACAAATATCAAAAATCAAAATGGATCAAATTGAGGCTCACATGGCCGGTTGTGGTGAAGTCAAATGATGATGTTGGTTGTTCTTATTTATACTCATAAGCAACATATGCTTATGACATGAATAGCAAACATGATATCATTTTATTCACTACAACTCATTACCACCTTACATGGCAATAAAATAAGAAGAAAAATATCACTCTTGGGTGATGAATGGACCGGCCATTATGGCTATAAATTGAGCAATTGTTGTTCAATTTATTCACTTCTTCATTCTTACTTATTTTATCATTCATCTCTCAAAACTCATCCTCTCACTACAACTCTCATATACTAATATTTCCTAAGTATTACTAGTGTAGTAATATAGTCTAATATTAGTAGTATATTATCTATCTTATTATCTAGTTAATAATAAGGGTAGATTGTTTGGTTCATCTTGGTGCAACTAAGAGGAGATCTTCTACTTCGGAGATTATTTGTGTTCAACCATATTTGTAGCTCAAGATCAACAAGAAGGAGTTCTTGTTGTGCCCTTATATTTTCCATACCAATGTGAGGAAATTTCTTCTCTTATATAAATGTCTTTATATTTGCATGCATGTTACATAGATCATTATAAACTAAATTAAAAATTAATTTAGTAAATAATTAGAGGAGTCTAATTAAGGTCTATGGACTTTCAAAATTCAGCAAAAATTTCAGTTTAGGAGACACACTACCCGCCAACACACAACTCGACAACGACGCCCCAACATCAAAATACTTCTTAACCTCTAACTTAGCCATGTCCGTCAGTTCCTCCCATGACGTACTCAGATTGATTTTGATTCCATCATCAGGAACCGAAAACAGAGTAGAAAAGTCTGTAATACCCGTAAAATCATCAAATAAAATAAAAAGAGAAATTTAAAAATAATAATAATAAAGTATTATAAAGAATAAAATAATAAGAACTAAAATAGGAAATTAGTAGCGGTACAACTGTCACGTAACCTAGAATTTAATCCGACTTCGGGACGATAATCTAAAAACGCTTTCATCGTCAAGCGGTAAAAGAATTTATAATAAAATATACTCCTCAAATTTATTTTAATAAGAGAAGAGCATTATATATATATATATATATATATATATATATATATATATATATATATATATATATATATATATATATACATACATTTAACCCTAGTGTCGATATTAGGAGTCTCAAAATATATCGTCACGCTTCGTTTTCCGTGTCGCGGAAACCCGACACAACACTAAACGAAATCCTAACCACATCTAGCCTAGATACCTAATAACCACCCTACATGCCAAGGAACCAATGCATGTTGAAGCATGCTCCTCTCTTGTCTACTTGGGAGCCGTTTATTCCCTTCGCCATATCCCTCTTTTTGTCTTTCCAAAACCTTCACTCCAACACTCAATAAACCCTATAACTCAAGCTCCCACCAGAATTATTCGCTCACTCAAACACTATCAACACAAAAATAAGAGAGATAAAGAGAAGAATAAGAAGAAGAAGAAGAAGAAGAAGAAGAAGAAGAAGAAGAAGAAGAAGCAGAAGAAGAAGAAGAAGAAGGAGAAGCTAGGAGGAGGATCTTGCCTATACACTAAGATCTTCACCTTGTAAGGACTAAAATACTAAACTCTTAGCATTTTATTCTCATTCAACACTTAATCTTGAGTAAAACAAACCCTTAAACGAACTATAAGAGTCTTCATACATGCATGCAAGAACCTATACACAAACAATCATCAAAGTGTCAAATCCGGAGGTTGATAATTAACAGAATAAAAATCCGACTTATACTTGTGTTATTGCTATGAAAACAAGATATGTCGTATTTCGTCCTGTCTTTGATAAGTGTACAAAATTTTGCATTAATACGTAGAGTAGTTTGCAAATGAAAAATCATACAAAAAGAACATGATTCTGGACAAACAAATCTGCTAGTCTCAATGTTTGTGTCTTAAAAAGTAACTTAAAAGCTTAATGAGAACAAACCCTTTTACCAAAATGAACTTCAATGAATATAAAGTATATTAGGCCCTGGAATCAACTCATTTGGATTTTTAATCTTTGTAATATACTTAAAAACATTTTGTGCCTCATATTCTGACCACTAGTTAAAGATCCGACCAATAGTACATCTTAAACATATTTTTGGCTCACATTGTATAAACATAAAAGTTGGTAGACTAAATACTAGACCTATTGGAGTTGGTTTAGTCCAAGAATATTGAGTATTTGATTTTATATGATTTTTGCAACACAAAATGACAATCTGGAAATCTGATAAAATATTGTTCTTTAGATTGATAGTTGAGAATCTACCATTTTTGAATAGACCACTAGTAAATAAAGTTATACTAAAAATAAATTCTTGATATTTGACTATGATAAACTTTAATGAGAGACATGCATGTTGGCCTTTTGAAAACCGATATTTCGCCTATTTAAACACCCGAACCAGCCCAAAACTTTCTGTGACTCGGAAACCGTCATGTTTTACTAAACAGAAATTTTAGAGGCCTTAGATTCGTTTTTGGACTATTAATATTTGACACTTAAAGTTGTAGGACATCTTAAGGAATCCAGCCTCACTGGTCTTACACCAAAAAGTTAAGTAATGAAGGAGTTATGACGTTTTGAAGTCACTAATCAGAATCTGTAAAACCGTAAAGTATGTATGAGATAATGAACTTGTATAAACCAAGTGTATAAGCTATAACTTGTTAAACTAAAAGCACCAACTTGATAAAATACTCTTAAATATTCTGACCATAAACTTAGTTTACTTTCTTAATAATAAAACTCGGAACAAAGCGTTCAAAATGGAAACATACCAAAAAAACCGAGTAAAATACATAAAACCATTTGAACTAGTTAAGGACCGACTTGAATAATTTAGTAACGAGTACTTTATGTATATTGTAGACTCGGGATTTGTAGAAGAGGAACTTTAAATCTAGACCAGCTCATAAAGTAAGGGAAACGCTTGTCCATACACTTTTCTTGAACTATTGAGTTTTGTTTCAAATGTTATATTGTGTATAATGTTTATAATGGTTGTTATTATAAGTTTGGATTATTGTGATGAAATATTGAAAAATTATTGATGTTATACCATCCCTTGAAATGTTGAAATATAATAAAGGACTCATAACTTTTAAAAGTTTGAAAACCAAAACCGTTTGATCTTTTGTACAAGTTATGGAGATGGTTAATCTCAAGAAATGGATTTAATTGTGTGGAAATGGTTATGATTTTTGGTTTGAACGGTTTTGGTAGAGGGGTAGGTTGTTCCCAAATAATAAAAGGGGACCTCCTATACAGAGCTTCTGGTGGGGGTTAGTTGATCGAGACCCCGTCCTCTTATCTTCCTCCTTGGGGTTGGCCCTTGGAGGGGTGTGCACACTCGGGATTTTTGGACAGTTATTGTACATGGTTTGGTGAACCCCGTCTTATCCGGACTAGGGCGAGGGAATCCTCTCCATACGGCCTCTATCCATTACTTACTAAAGAAAGTGAAGAAATGTTTTCTTCGAAGGAAAGTGTTTTAAGATTTGGAAGGACTAACTATTTTGGATCGGATTTCCTTATTTAGAAACTTGAACTTCTCAATGATATTCTACTTTCTTACGAATTCTAAATTTTAAGTAAAACTCTTATTTATTTATTTTTGGATTGTTTACCTTACTCAACATTATTGTTGACCCTCTTTTGTTTTTGTCCTTAATTGGAACTGCTATGACCACTATTATGAGAGCAGATCGTGTGACAGGTAATCCAAGGAACTAGGACGTGGGAACCACAGGAGAGCGCGCGCGTTATTGTTTTTATTGGAAACCAATGTTTAGACAATTATCTTTATTTTGCATCATCAAACTTATTCGCTTCCGCAAACATTTGGATTTGGTTGTAATCGGATTTTACTCTTTGGTTTTTAATTCACATAGACATTTACCCCTTTGAATTACTTGATTTAAATACTTCTACTACAATTGGTTCAAATGTGACACATCCATATTCCGAATTTCACATGAAAACTCTATTTTTAAATATAACGGATTATGGGGGTGTTACAAAGTGGTATCAGAGCGGGTTTCCTTCTTGGATAGGTGATTAGATCTTCATATCTCTTCACCACCCGCAAATAGACCAACCTTGTTTAATATTTTCAAAATAAATATTCTACTTACACCGCAAACGTAATTTCAAAACTGTCTTGGAAATTCTATATAATATTACAAACTTCTTTTCAACGTGGTGAGATTGTGTGTGGGGATACTTGGGACGATTGTTAATACGATTATGATTATTAATATTAATATTATTTTAATTTCAAATATGAATTTAGGATGGCTTTTCCTATGGTTAGTCCACACAGTATTCGGATGCACCCGGATACGTCCCTCGCAGATCATAGTCTGCGCATGAAAACCTACATGGAATATTATAGCCATTTGTACCCTCGAGACTTCGAAAACTGCCCTTTCTACAAAGGGAGAATCCTCATTCGTTCGCTTCCGGACACTGGAGTTTCCGCTGGGTTCGCTGCCGAACTTCGTGACGAAATAGAAGCCTACGAAGAAATGAGACTAGAAGACCCCACTCTGCCGGAATATCCGGACAATCATAACCTTGAGGAATTGGTGAGAAGATGCTATGATGAGGATGATGTCCCATATGACGGGGAAGAAGAATTAGTGGAAGACGAAGACATGGAGGAAGACGAGGACATGG
The DNA here is from genome assembly GCA_022085475.1 of Heliosperma pusillum. Classification (NCBI taxonomy): domain Eukaryota; kingdom Viridiplantae; phylum Streptophyta; class Magnoliopsida; order Caryophyllales; family Caryophyllaceae; genus Heliosperma; species Heliosperma pusillum. The sequence goes on from JAIUZE010056567.1 coordinate 35,108, forward strand.
AGGATGATGAGGAGATGGATGAGGGAGAAGGCGATGTTATCAACCCTCCTAGTCCTGGTAGAGACCATTAGACTATGCTCAGCCTAACTAAGGATGACCATGCGAGCCGTTGTTTTATTTTATTATTATATAAAAGTTGGACCGTGAGAATTTTTGAATTGTTGAGTTTTGAACAATTTGGGGTTTTGTTGAAATTTGAAATTTTCTAGTGATTATTATTAGCTATAACCCTATTTCATTATGAGTGCATTGCCTTATTGTGCACATTTATTGATTTTGCAATATCGCCTTATGCTAACATCATCGCATGTACTAGAATAGAAATAATATGATATAGTAAACCTGACATAGGATAGAGACTATGTACATACATACTAAATATTAAATGTGTTTGTTACGCCACGTAGTACCGATGGCTCGACCCCGCATCAACCCCGTCAACAATGAGGACAACAGCCAAGATGACAACGTGATGAATGAAGTGGTTCAACAATTGGTTCAGATTAACACTCGCTTGGCAGATTCCATGGAAAGAATTGCCCAAACCAATGCCCCGAACTCCGCGGCCAGCATGACCAAGGCCGTGAGTCTGCAGCGCCCGCCTCAATTCGATGGGCAGGACGGAGACCCGGTGAAACTGGAAAACTGGATCCGAGAATTCGAAAAGATCTTCCAAACCCTGCGATGCCCAGAGATGTACATGGTGGACCAAGCCACTTACTACCTCACTGGTAATGCTGACACATGGTGGGGTAATAACAAGGAACGATTCTTAGAACCCGAGTACTACATCGATGATGAGGGAGAGGAAGTCATTGAACCATTTTCTTGGGAAGCCTTTAAGAAGGAGTTGAGGTCCGAATTCTTTCCTGAACACCTTCGTAGGGCAAAGAGGAGGGAATTCGATAACCTCAAGCAAGGATCAATGACGGTTCAAGAGTATTATCAAAAGTTTCAAGAGCTGTCTCGCTTTCCGACAAACCTAGTTCCTGATGTAGCTTCCAAAACTGACAAGTTTGAGCGGAACCTTGAACTTAGCATTAGGGACCGACTAGGAGGACAAGAGTTTGCCACACTACCCGCGGTTTACTGTCGAGCCAGCAACATTGAAAGGGTCAGGGAGGAAAAGAAGGAAAAGAAGGCTGTGATAGGAGAAAAGCAAAAAGGCACCCAGTCTGATGCAGGCCAAGGATTCCATAAGAGAGGGAACTTCACTAACTTGCCGCCCAGACCGAAATCTTTTGGGAACCTGGGAAAACCCCTAAGCACAAACTCTCAAGGAAGGCAGTCCGTGAGGCGCTATTTCTGCAAGCAATGTCGCCAAGATCACCCCGGGAAAGATTGCAATGGCAATCCCGTTCGCTGCAACTTCTGCAACAAAATGGGACACCGAGCCTATGAGTGCTACACCAAGGAACGACAATCTCAGCAAGGGAACCAAACTCGCCATGGAGGAATGCCTGCAAGGACCACAGGGAGTTATGCAAATTCTAAGCGCGCTCAACCTGTCACCCGACCCCAAGGAAACCCCAACAATCAACGCGTCAGTAGAGCCCCGATCAATGGAGGTAACAATCAAGCTGTATCAACTACCACCGTTCAGGGAGGAAATGGGAACCGAACTAGGAGACTCTTCGCCATTGGCCGTGATGAAGCTGAAAGGACCGAGAACGTCGTCAGTGGTACATTTCTAATCAATTCTAAACCCTCTTATGTTCTATTTGATTCTGGAGCATCTCATTCGTTCATAGCCAGTTCTTTTGCACCCACCCTTGGGCTTAATCAAAGTGAAATGATGGAAAGCAAGTTCTTGCAACCATCAGGAGAAGTTGTGAAATGTTCAAAAATCTTTAGGGATGTGTCCATAACAATAGCGGGAACCGATTTTCTTGTTGACCTTGTCGAGTTTCCCTTAGGAAATTTTGGATGTGATATTAGGAATGGATTGGTTGAATAAACATAAAGCTAAGATTGATTGTTGGCAACAAAAGGTTTCACTGAGAGGACCCAAAGGAGTCCGAATTTCTACAAAGGAGTGGTAGTCAAACCCAAAGTAAAATTAATATCTGTCCTTACCTTAAAATCATACATAAGGAGAGGATTCCCATTCATATTGTGTCACGTTCATGATGTGTCCATCGAGGGTCCGAGAGTCGAAGATGTGGAGGTAGTACGGGAGTTTGAGGACGTCTTTCCTGAAGAGATTCCCGGCATGCCCCCGCAAAGGGGAGTAGAATTCCAAATCGACCTTGTTCCGGGCACTGGCCCAATCTCCAAAGCACCCTATAGGATGGCACCAAAAGAGCTAGCCGAATTAAAGATCCAATTAGAGGAGCTTCTTGACAAGGGTTACATTCGCCCAAGTGTATCACCATGGGGAGCCCCGGTTTTTTTTGTGAAGAAGCAGGATGGAAGTTTGAGGTTATGCATTGACTACCGTGAATTGAATAATGTGACGGTGAAAAACCGATATCCCTTACCCCGAATTGATGACCTATTCGATCAGTTGCGTGGAGCAGGAATATTCTCGAAAATAGACCTCAGATCCGGATACCATCAATTAAGGATAGATGGAGGAGATGTACCAAAAACCGCCTTTCAAACTAGATATGGTCATTATGAGTTCACCGTAATGCCGTTTGGTCTTACAAAGGCACCTGCCGTGTTCATGGACCTGATGAATCGAGTATTCCGACCATTCTTGGATAAGTTTGTAGTAGTCTTCATCGATGATATCTTAGTATACTCGAAGAATAAGGAGAACCACGAGGAGCACTTGAGACTAGTTCTTCAAACCTTGAGGGACAACCAGTTGTATGCTAAATTGTCGAAATGCGAGTTTTGGCTAGAAAAAGTCTCTTTTCTAGGACACGTTATCTCAGGAGACGGAGTTTCAGTTGATCCAAGCAAAGTGGAAGCCGTATCCAATTGGCCGACTCCGAAAAATGTCACCGAGATCCGTAGCTTCTTGGGTCTAGCTGGATACTACAGGCGTTTTGTAAAAGATTTCTCCAAGATCGCCCGACCGATGACTTTGTTGATGAAGAAGGCAAACAAGTTTCAATGGGACGACAACTGCGAGAAATCATTCCAGACTCTCAAGGAGCGATTAACAACCGCCCCAGTGCTAGCACTACCAAATGGAAATGAAAATTTTGAGGTGTATACCGACGCATCCAAGAACGGTCTAGGATGTGTGCTAATGCAAAATCGCCGAGTCATTGCTTATGCATCCTGAAAACTAAAGCCACATGAGGTTAATTACCCGACTCATGACCTGGAATTAGCCGCTGTTGTCTTTGCTCTCAAGATATGGCGTCATTATCTTTATGGAGTCACCTTCAAGATCTTTTCCGACCACAAGAGCCTAAAGTATATATTCACTCAAAAAGAGCTAAACATGAGACAAAGAAGGTGGTTAGAGTTGATCAAAGATTACGACATGGAGATCCAATACCACGAAGGAAAAGCAAATGTAGTGGCTGATGCTCTCAGCCGAAAGTGTGTGCACTCGCTATGTGGAGCTATTTCACGAATGAAGCTAAGAGAGGAGATCCAGAACATGGGCATCAACGTCATCTCTAAAGGTGACGACATGAACGACTTCACCCTATCACCCGACCTATACGATGAGATCCGTGTGAAACAAACTGGAGATGAAGTGATTGAAGCAAAGAAAGCAAAGATTGGGACCCTGAATGGAGAAGGTTTCAGCATCGAGAAGGATGGGAGCATTCGCTACAAAGCAAGATGGTGTGTACCTCAAGACTCCGAACTAAAGAAGAAAATCATGAAGGAGGCACACGCTACACGCTATTCAGTGCATCCGGGAGGAGACAAGTTATACAAAGACCTTAAAAAGACCTTCTGGTGGCCGAATATGAAGAGAGAAGTAGCAGAATTCGTATCACGATGTTTGACTTGCCAAAAGGTGAAAATCGAGGATAGAAGACCCCAAGGGTTACTACAGCCTTTGGACATCCCAGAGTGGAAGTGGGACTCGATCTCAATGGATTTCATCACCGCCTTACCAAGGACCAAGAAAGGAAACAACATGATTTGGGTAATTGTGGATCGATTGAGGAAGTCTGCACACTTCATACCAATGAAGGATACCTGGAACAAGAAAGAACTCGCCATGGCTTACAGAAGACACGTGCTAAAGTTACACGGAGTTCCAAATAGTATCATTTCAGATAGAGATTCGAGATTCATTTCCCGATTCTGGCAAGAACTACAAGAGTCTTTAGGGACCAAGCTAAAGATGAGTACCGCATTTCACCCTGCAACCGACGGTCAAACTGAGAGAACAATCCAGACTCTGGAAGGCATGCTTAGAGCTTGCGCTCTAGAATTCAAAGGTTCATGGGAGGACATGCTAGACCTAATTGAATTTTCCTACAACAACAGTTACCATGCTAGTATCAAGATGGCACCATTTGAAGCCCTATACGGAAGGAAATGTCGGAGCTCTGCATGTTGGAACGATCTCACAGATAGTGTTGTACTTGGACCACAGATGATTCAAGAGATGATCCAACAAGTCCAAGTGATCCAACAAAAGATGAAGGCAGCTCAAGACAGGCAAAAGAGTTATGCGGACCTTCACCGAAGAAGCATCGAGTTTGAGGTTGGAGATAAAGTGTAACAACCCGAAAAGTACCCAATTTTTCTAGTAAAAATATTTACTAACACTTTTCAGCAGACTTAAGTTTTTTAAAATAGAATTTATTGTTTCGAGTCGTATTTTGAAATTCCGAGTTCGTATTTGGAATTTCTGAGAGATTTCATGAAAAGACCGTTTTTAGTCATCTTTGACTTTTCTTGACTTTTAAGTCGTCTTTGACTTTTCTTGACCTTTTAAAAGTCGTCATTGACTTTTCTTGACTTTTAAGTCGTCATAAACTTTTCTTGACTTTTAAGTCATCTTTGATTTTTCTTGACTTTCAGTCAACTTTGACTTTCGTTGACTTTTTCCCGACTCGCCTTATAAGTTTGAAGACCGAAATTTTATTTAAAAAAATAAAATTTTTGATTTATTTTTATTAAGATTTATTAAGATTTATTAAGATTTATCATAATTTATTTTGAATTTATTGATGAATTTAAAGAAATAACTTTTAACGGTTTTAACCGAACGTCATTAACTATCCCGAGTCATCGCAAATCCCGAACCAAAAATCGAAACTCGACTTTGGCGTGCGTCACACGCCCATGTCATCGTTTTCCACTCACCATTAGATAT